>JAJEJO010029288.1:0-11357 GCA_020662805.1 Glaucomys volans
GAACACAGGCAACAACAGGTGTTGGCGAGGATGTGGGGAAAAGGGTACACTCATACATTGCTGGTGGGAGTGCAAGTTGGTGCAGCCACTCTGGAAAGCAGTGTGGCAATTCCTTAGAAAACTTGGAATGGATCCACCATTTGACCCCGCTATCCCACTCCTTGGCCTATACCCAAAGGACTTAAAATCAGATTACTACAGTGATGCAGCCACATCAATGTTCATAGCTGCTCAATTCACAATAGCTAGATTATGGAATCAACCTAGATGCCCTTCAGTAGATGAATGGATAAAGAAACTGTGGTATATATACACAATGGAATATTACTCAGCCATAAAGAAGAATAAAATTATGACATTTGTAGGTAAATGGATGATGTTGGAGACTGTTATGCTAAGTGAGATCAGCCAATCCCAATAATCCAAAGGCCGAATGGTCTCTCTGATAAATGAATGATGATGCATAATGTTGGGGGAAGGGTGGCAAAAATGGAGGAAAGACAGATAGCCTAGAGGGAAGGGAGGGGTGAGGGTGGGTGGGGGTAAAAATAATAACAGAATGTGTGACAGATACCATTGCTCTGTGTACATGCATGAACGCACAGATGGTGTGACTCTATTTTGTGTACAACCAGTGAAACAATAGCTGTATTCCATTTGTGTTCAATGAATCAATAAGTAAATAAAAAAAAATAAAATAAAGGGCATAATGTCCTAGGGTCTGCAGGAAAAATAAAAAAAAAAAGAGTAAGTTGTTTTGCCTTGTTTATATGTACCATGTTTCTTTTATGCATTCAACCATTGATGGATACTCAGGTCATATATACAATTTTTATGTTTTTTCATTTGCATCTATTTCCAATAAAAAAACAAATAGTCTAAAACCAATAAGTGTCCTGAGTATTGAAAACTTATAATGAAGATCACTGACAAAAAGTAAATGTCTCTTTAGGGAAATATTCATAGAATACATAATGAAAAAATCTTGTGATGAAAAAGTATAACACTAAGGAGACTAAAGAAGTAGACATGCCTAGCAGAGCAGTCATATGACACATGAGTAGTTACACAAATCAGGTACTAGTATTCTTTTTATTAGTTTTTATAGTAGGTGTCATCCAGAATCATCCCAGAAAAAAACCAGAAATCATTAAAAAATATAGGTAATTGAATAGAACTGATAATTGCAGATGATGAGGGAGCTGAGAAGAAAAAGGGAAAATTGAGGAGATTCCCCAAAGCAGAAAAACAGTACAACTCTAAGTTGCTGAGACACATGGAGGCCTGGGAGTCCAGAGGCAGGCATCGCCCTCCAAGAATTGTAACTATGGCCTGTTGCTTGGAAGCAGGTGCCACTGCTGGAAAATTGAGGGAGAGAGAGGATGATGGTTGTCCTTTACCATCCTATCCTCTGCTGTCATTGCAAACTAAGACAAAAGCTAGCTCATGTCTCTTGCTTACTTCAAATAAAATGGAAGCCCGTGAATACCTCTTATCAACTTCTAATAAGAAGGACCCGAGCTAAAACTGCAGCCAAGGGAACGTAATCAGCAGGGGTCAGATCATCTGCTGGACCACTAAGTACAGAGAGGGCAAAAAAGGGATCTGAAAGCAATTGGTTCTAGACTGGTGCAGCAGGTGAATTTTAAAAAGGTCTTTTAGTTTTCTTTTTAAATAAAAAAGATTTTTTTTTTTTTACCATTTGGCTTTGTCAAAATAGAACATTTTGAAAAATAGAAATTACACAAATGGAACACATTTTCCAAGATGTTATGATGATCAAAACTGAGAAAATGTTTAAGACTGAGATTTCTGCTTGTGTAGGTCTTCTACCTAAAGGGATTGTTTGAAGAACACCAGTTTGGTAAACTGCATGCCCTGGGACAAGACTAAAAATTGCATTTCCTCTCACGTGAACTCTCCATCTATAATTTAACTAACTTGTAAATTTAATTTACCAATTAGAAAGGTCATACGGGTGCAATTTCCAGGGGATTTTTTTTTAAATATGGGTTTTATGGAAATACTTGCTAAGGTTTATTCTTAGATTGATGTAAAACAATGGTGGAATATTGACTGAATATAGTCATAATCAAAACATATCTTTTTATATTCCCACATTTTAGAACATCAATACAGAGATTCATAAGGTAGACATGGTTCTTAGGATGCGAATAATTTTTGAAGTATGGAATATTAAGTTCCTAGGTGTGCTTCTGTGTTGCTATGTGTAATCACTTCAGGTTGAAATTGTTGATATTTTAAGTAAAAAGTGAAATAAAACGTATGCCAATTAGTGAGAGAGAATAATTTTCCTCAAGCAGATTATAGTAAGTACCCAGTCCACAGATGACTGACTTCACAAAAATAATCATCAAAGCATAATCTGTCTCTCAGCATTTACCAAGCTTTTCCCTCCCTGATCCATCAGAACTGTGACAGACTTAAAGCCCATCTGTCATAATCAATTGAATCTTTTTCAGCTGACAGACTAAAGCACATGAGGGAATTCCTAGATGATATGATGGCCTGCACTCCCTTCTGTCAAGAAATTGCAAGGTAGATTGAGTAAGAATCCATTTTACCTATGACAAGCGACTGTATTTGGGTCTTGCAGGGCTGCAAAATGCAATTTTTTCTGCTCTTATCTATTGTTCTGACACGTTAAGGAATTTTCACATTTTATTTACAAATTTTATGGCATTTTTGCTTTGTTTCTGCAACAGGTGTCTGTCCATCTTTTAAGGTGTATCTTCCTGGGCTCATCAGATCTCTTTGGCTCAGTCCTAGGAATGTTAAGATCCTCAATTTTGTTTCCTTAGTTTAACAATAATATATTGAGCCTCTGTAGTGAGATAGTTTTTTTTATTATTATTTTAATGAGAGCACAGTCTGATTAGAGAAATATATACACAAAGAATTACCATGCAGAATATTACATGTGAAAATGGACCTAAGAACAATTTAGCATTTCATAATTAGTAAGCAGGTGATTAACTCTCTGAAGGCTGGGATGGGTCTTCGTGAAAAGCAAAGCATAAGTTTTTGGAGGAAATGAGTTTCAACTTGAAAATCAGTTATAAGAGTTTCTATCATGAGTGAGAATATTTTTCCATCTAATTTATACAGCCACCCGAAAATTAGATCTGGAGATAAACCTGGTTTTTCACCTGGAATGCCGAGGCATTTGACATAAGAAGTTAGCCACAATCTGCTTTTGCCTCAGTTCCAACATTTGATACCTCAAAGAAAGGAATAGCTAACCCAACACTTTTTTTTCCTGCTATCTCCGAACTTCAGCCACTCCTTACTCCAAAATAAGTAGGCTTTTTTGTGTATAAAATGAAATTAAGTGGCAGAAAAGCCTAGCACCAGGGGGTACACCTGTATTCCCAGCAGCTCAGGAGGCTGAGACCCGAGGACTACAAGTTCAAAGCCACCCTCAGCAACTTAGGGAGAACCTCCACAACTTAGCAAGATCCTATCTTTAAATAAAAAATACAAAAAAAGGGCCAGGGATGTGGCTCAGTGGTTAAGTGCCCCTGGGTTCAATCTCTGGTACTGAAAAAAACAAAAAAGATTCAGAAAAAATTCAGACATAATATTGTTATCATAAAGCCAACTTATTCTTTGTTCCATTTCCAATTCCAAAGTCTAAGAGCAAAAAAGAGTTAATATTTAATTCTGTGAACCAACAAAAGTATGGAAAGAGATTAGAAAGAATATATATTTCTCTCTATATATCTA
The DNA here is from genome assembly GCA_020662805.1 of Glaucomys volans. Lineage (NCBI taxonomy): Eukaryota > Metazoa > Chordata > Mammalia > Rodentia > Sciuridae > Glaucomys > Glaucomys volans. The sequence goes on from JAJEJO010029288.1 coordinate 3,748, forward strand.
TGAATATAGATTTATAAATATTTCATGAAATCTCACTATCAGCACTGATAAAATCTCTTAAGTTCTAGAGGTGAACCAGATAAATGATTGTACGTTGGTCAGTTTGTATTTTAAGATGTGAAGGACATTTTACTAATCAGTACTGCCATCCATCTAACTCTATCCTAGCAATCCTGGTGAAAATTATATCTTGACTCTACCCATACAGAAGTACTTCTACCCATGCAGAATAAAATATCTATCTCCATTGTGGTGATTTCTTTTCTTTAGTGGAAAGGAAGCATCTTTTTAGTGTGGCAAAAGGTGAAGCCTAGAGAAGGCAGTAGCAGCAGTTTTCCAGCAGTTGTCAGGAGGGAGAAGTTATTGTGAGGCACTGAATTGTAAAGCTTTGAAGGTACCTCGGAACATTACGTAATGGAAGTGCCGTTCTTCTTTTAATACAGTTTCTTTACTCTTTCGTCCCTGTGCTTTATCCTATATAGGGACATTTTGCTTTTCTCTTAGTTTCAGGCAAATATTAGTTTGGATACTTACACATTTGGCATTCAGGAAAGATTTTTTTTACTTGTTTTCCCTCTAGTATTAAGAAAAATGTATGGATGTCAGAAGCATACCCAAGGCTCCTGGACTTCACCAGCTGAATTATTTGACCTGTGGCATAGATGGAATCTCCCCAAGCATTCTCTATGTTTGTGACATTTTCAAAATGCTCTCCAACTTGCTGGGGCAGTTGACTCTGTGATGCTGTCTCTAAATCAAGTAATAACACAGTTCCCTGCTTCAGAAGTGTTGCTGCAAAGACCAAAGATTTCTAATACAGACTTTTGATAACATAAAATTCCCCCAGGAATTTATTTTAGTTCACTTTATGAACTATTTATTCAGTTATTTTTATATATATTTTTATATAATAAGGTTATAATTGTTGTTTAATCCATTAATGATTTTTTTCTCTGACTTGCTCCTCTGATTATCTATGCCAATATCACATTGATTTGGAAATGCTAATTAAAAGATCATAGTATCTGCCATGATAATTATATTTTTAATTTTACATGGCATTGACTTTTCGCTGATATTTACAATGTAATACAAAATTTGAGATACCATACCAAACCAAAAGTGTATTAGAACAATCTTTGCAGTCCAGTTAAAATGGCTTTAAGCGTGTATACACTTAATTTTGGTATAAGTGATATGACATTAAAGTTTCCTGATTCAAGATAACAATTACATATTTTATCTGTGTTTGATGGCTCCTGTAGACATGGGTGTGGGGTGTTTTGCACTCTTAATGTAGGCAATAATAGAATACGTCTTCAGTAGTGAATTTGAAAGCAAGGAAAAAAGTAATTGAAAGTAAGGCTGCTTAAAATAACCATTTTGTTATAGCCGTTCTAAATCAGTATCAGGGATAAAATAGCTACATCCACCGTGGTGTTTTCTTTCTCTAGACACTTCACCCAGATGTGCTCCACTTACTTATAATGTACAAATTTCTCTTCTTTAATGTTTGTTCTTTACAACTGACAAGTTAAAAATGTATCTCCGTTGTGTACAATGTGTTTTGATATATACATACATTGTGGAATTGTGAAATTCAACTACTTAACATATGCATTATCACACATATCTTTTTGTGGTGAGAACACTTGAAATCTAATCTCTTAGAGAATTTAAGGTATATGATACATTTTTATTAACTAAAAAACACATGATATACAATAGAACTTTGAACTTACTTCTCTGATTTAACTTAAAGCTTTTGTTCCTTATACAAGTATCTCCCCACTAACCCCACTCTACTACTTCAGATAACCAGCATTTTGTTTCCATGAATTTGACTTTCCTTACACTCCACATTCAAGTGAGACCAAGCATTACTTGTCTTTCTATTACTCATCAAAATATTCCAGGTTTGTCTATACTGTCACACACAAATGACAAGATTTCACTTTTTAAAAAAAGACTAAATAATATTCCTGTGTGTATGTGTTTCCCATCGTTATCCTTTTCTTTGTTGATGAAAACACATTGATTCCATATCTTGGTTATTCTGCCTGATTTTGCAACGAGCATGGGAGTGTAGAAATCTTTTTACATAGGGATTTTATTTCCTTAGATTTATATATCCAGTGATAGAACTGCTGGATTTTATGATAGTTTAATGTTTAATTCTTTGAGGAACCTCCCTTATTGTTTTCCATAATAACTGTACTAATTTACATTCTCACCAACAGTATACAAAGGTCCCCTTTCCTCTACCTCCTCAACAGTACATGTTGTCTTTTGTCTTTTTGCTAATAGCCATTCCAATAGATCAGAGGTATCATCTCATTGTATTTTTAATGAATATTTTCCTAATGATTAGTGATTGGGGGCATTTTTTTTCAAATGTCTATTGGCTACTTTTATGTCTTCTTTTGACAATTATCTATTCAGTTCTATTGCCTATATTTTAAATCTGATTGTTTTCCTACTATTGAGCTGTTTGAACTCCGGATGGAATTTGGATATTAATCTCTTTTCATATGTGTGATTTTCAAATATTTTCTCTCAGTCAGTAGGTTGTTTTATTACTATGCTGATTTTTTTTTCCTTTTATGTGCAGAAGCTTCTTAGTCTGATATCATCTGATTTGTCTAAGCTTGCTTTTATTGCCTGTGCTTCTGGGTTATAACCCAAATCCCTTTGCCCAGACCATCATCATGGATCGATCTGTCCACAGTTTTCTAGTTTTTTCACAGTTTTAGCACTTATGTTTAAGTCTTTAATACATGTTAAATTGATTTTTACATATGGTGTATAATGGAATTGTAAATTCATTGTTTGTATATGTATATCTAGTTTTCCAGCAGCAAACTGAAGAATTTACCCTTTCCCCATTTTCCTTGGCATCCTTCAAAAATACATGTATGGATGTATTTCTGGGACTTGCCATTCTTCAGTTGCTATGTGCCTGATTTTATGACCAATACCATGCTGTTTTTATTCGAACAACTTTGTAGTGTATTTTCAACTCAGTTAGTGTGATGTCCCAATATAGCTCAACATTACTTTAGCTGTTGAGGTTCTTCTGTTGTTCATTTACAAATTTTAGGATTATTTTCTCTATTTCTCTGAAAATTTGAAAATTTTGCAAATTTTAGGATTTTTTTTCTATTTCATCTGAGTTTTAGTAGCAATTGCATTGAATCTATAATTCAATGTGGGCAGTATGTTGATTTTTCTAATTCATGAACACAGTATATCTTTCCTTTTCTTGTGTTTTCTGAAATTTGTTTCATTAGTGTTTTATATTTTCATATAATTTTCTTTATATAGTTCTACTTATTAATTCAGTAAATTTTAGATTTCAAAATTCTGATTCTTCTATGTGAGGATTTTCTCTTGTAATTGATTATTGTTAGTATTGAAAAATGCTATAATCATATATTTCATTAATGTTAATACAGTACTATATTATTGTTCTAGCATGTAACTATAATGTTAGGAAATGGAGAATTTTTTTTCTGCTCCTTTTTTTTTTTTTTTTTTTTTTTTGTGATGCTGGGGATTGAACCCAGGGCCCTGTGCTTGCAAGGCAAGCACTCCACCAACTGAGCTATATCCTCAGCCCCTCTGTTTTGTTTTTTGTTTGTTTGTTTTGTTTTGTGTTTTTTGGAACCAGGGATTGAACTCAGGGACACTCAGCCACTGAGCCACATCCCCAGCCCTATTTTGTATTTTATTTAGAGGCAGAGTCTCACTGAGTTGCTTAGGGCCTTGCTAAGTTGCTGAGGCAGGCTTTGAACTCGCGATCCTCCTGACTCAGCCTCCCAAGTCGCTTGGATTACAGGCGTGCGCCACCGCGCCCGGCTCTCTGTTTTGTTTTTAACCAGCATTTATTCCAATATTATTTCTAATCTTATAGAAATATATTAATAATGGAAAGTTGCATTGTTTCTTAAAACAAATGATTAATATTTCACATTTTGACTAAATTTTCCCAAGTCTTTTGTATACTACTTCAATAATCTTAAAGTTTCCTGCAAACTTATTTATTCCAAGTTGTTTTTCTTATTAGTTGTAATTTAGTATCTTGGCTGGATATTATTAAAAATTTAGCATCTTAATAACAGAATTATTTTATCAAAAGGTTGATCAACAAATATTAGAATAAATCTCAATGTTATGTTGCTAAGCATATTAGTTGACTTTCTGTCACTGTAGCAAAATACCAAGGCAATTAATTTATAAAGAGAAAAGGTGCATTTTAGATCCATGGTCCTGAGATTCTGGTTTGAAGATATAGTAGTAGCCCTTTACTTTAGGTAGCTGATGAGGGCAGTATATCATGGTGGGAGCATAGAGCAGAACAAACTGCTCATCTCCTGGTACCAGCAATCAGAGCAAAACAGGAAAAGAAAGAGATTGGGGTCCCACAATTTCCTTTGAAGGCATGCCCCCAATGACCTAAGGACCTCCCACTTGTCTACACTTCTAAAAGTCTCCCACTTCCCAACAGCAGCACCCTGATGACAAAGTCTTTGACACATAGACTTTTGGAGACACTCATCCAAACTCTAGCAGTAAGTTAATAGATTCCATTTTCTTTTGCATCCATAATGACAATGAAGTACTCAATGTTTTTCTTTGCATAATAAAATTAATCACACTGGTATTAAAAACATTCTAGTTAATAAATTCTATTGAGAAAATTTCATGTTTTTCATGGTGTTGAATGTTTTCTTATATTGCATTTACTTACTATTAAAAGTAGATAGAACTTAGCTGTTAAATCATCTGATCAGTATGCTTCTTGAAAATAGAATTCTGCCTGGTGTAATGATTGATGTTCCCCTGTAACACCAGCAGCTCAGAAGGCTGCGGCAAAAGGATTACAAGTTCAAAGCCAGCTTCAGCAATTTAGCAAGGCCCTAAGCAACTTAGTGAGACCCCATCTCTAAATAAAAAATAAAAAGGGCTTGGGGATGTGGATGAGTGATTGAGTGCACCTGGGTTCAATACCTCATACCAAAAAAGAAAATTCAATCATGTTTATAATTATTTCTGTGGTAATTAATTTACTGATTTATCATGTTCTTTGCCCGTATTAGATTAATGTTGGTAGCTTAACTAAAGCTAAGCAATTATCCTTTCATATTTTGATTTTTTTGCCCTTGAATTGAAAATTGAATGGTCTCTCTGATAAATGAATGATGATGCATAATGTGGGGTGGAAGTGTGTCAAGAATGGAGGAAGGATAGATAGCATAGAGGGAAGGGAGGGAGGGGTCAGGGTGGGGGGGTAAGAATATTAACAGAATGAGACAGACATCATTGCCCTGTGTACATGTATGAATGCACAGATGGTGTGACTCTACTTTGTGTACAACCAGAGAAACAATAGCTGTACTCCATTTGTGTTCAATGAATCAATAAGCAAAAAAAAAAAATTCTTAAAAAGTCTATGAACTTTGCTATGTCCATCTATAAAATCTTTTTATTCTTAAAATCAATGCTTTATTGTCTTTTAACTTATTTTTCCTAATATTGTCTTGTTTTCTATTCTATCCTACTTCTATTTCAGCTTTTACCATTGTGAACTTATATTTTATTTCCAAAAATTGTTATATACTTTCTTTTTTTTTTATTTACTTATTGATTCATTGAACACAAATGGAGTACAGCTATTGTTTCACTGGTTGTACACAAAGTAGAGTCACACCATCTGTGCGTTCATGCATGTACACAGGGCACTGGTATCTGTCACACACTCTGTTATTATTTTCACCCCCCACCCCGCCTCCACCCCTCCCTTCCCTCTATGCTAGCTATCTTTCCTCCATTCTTGCCATCTTTCCCCCCCATATTATGCATCATCATTCATTTATCAGAGAGACCATTCGGCTTTTGGATTTTTGGGATTGGCTGATCTCACTTAGCATAAGTTTCCAACATCATCCATTTACCTACAAATGCCATAATTTTATTCTTCTTTATGGCTGAGTAATATTCCATTGTGTATATATACCACAGTTTCTTTATCCATTCATCTACTGAAGGGCATCTAGGTTGATTCCATAATCTAGCTATTGTGAATTGAGCAATAATGAACAATGATGTGGCTGCATCACTGAGGCAATCTGATTTTAAGTCCTTTGGGTAAAAGCCAAGGAGTGGGATAGCAGGGTCAAATGGTGGATCCATTCCAAGTTTTCTAAGGAATCTCCACACTGCTTTCCAGAGTGGCTGCACCAACTTGCACTCCCACCAGCAATGTATGAGTGTACCCTTTTCCACACATCCTCACCAATACCTGTTGTTGCCTGTGTTCTTGATAAAAGACATTCTAATTGGGGTAAGATGAAATCTTAAGGTGGTTTTGATTTGCATTTCTCTTATAACGAGTGATGTTGAACATTTTTTCATAAATCTGTTGATTGCTTGTAGATCTTCCTATGTAAAGTGTCTGTTCATTTCCTTGGCCCATTTATTGATTGGATTATTGGTGTTTGTGGTGTAAAGAATTTGAGTACTTGGTAGATTCTGGAGATTAGTGCTCTGTCCGAAGTGTGTGTGGCAAAGATTTTCTCCCACTCTGAAGGCTCTCTCTTCACATTGCTGATTGTTTCCTTTGCTGAGAAGAAGCTTTTTAGTTTCACTCTATCCCAATCATTGATTCGTGCTTTTATTTCTTGCGCTTTGGGAGTCATGTTAAGGAAATCTGGTCCTAGGCCAACATGATGAAGATTTGGACCTATTTTCTCTTCTATTAGGTGCAGAGTCTCTGGTCTGATTTCTAGGTCCTTGATCCACTTTGAGTTGAGTTTTGTACAGGGTGAGAGATATGGGTTTAGTTTCATTTTGCTGCATATGGATTTCCAGTTTTCCCAGCACCATTTGTTGAAGAGGCTGTCTTTTCTCCATTGCATGTTTTTGCCTCCTTTGTCAAGTATGAGATACCTGTACTTATTTGGGTTTGTCTCTGTGTCCTCTATTCTGTACCATTGATCTACCTGTCTATTTTGGTACCAATACCATGCTGTTTTTGTCACTATTGCTCTGTAGTATAGTTGGATGTCTGGTATTGTGAAACCCCCTGCTTCGCTCTTCTTCCTAAGGATTGCTTTAGCAATTCTGGGTCTCTTATTCCTCCAAATGAATTTCATGATTGCTTGCTCTATTTCTATGAGGTCCATCATTGGGATTTTAATTGGAATTGCATTGAATTTGTATAGCATTTTTGGAAGTATGGCCATTTTGACAATATTAATTCTGCCTATCCAAGAACATGGGAGATCTTTCCATCTTCTCAGATGCCCTTTAACGTCTTTCTTTAGTGTTCTGTAGTTCTCAGTGTAGAGGTCATTCACATCTTTTGTTAGATTGATTCCCAAATATTTTATTTTTTTTGAGGTTAATGTGAATGGGGTAGTTTTCCTAATTTCTCTCTCAGAGGATGCATCACTTACGAATAAAAATGCATTCGATTTATGAGCATTAATTTTATATCCTGCTACTTTGCTGAATTCATTAATGAATTTCAGAAGTTTTCTGGTGGAATTCTTAGGATCTTCCAGATAGAGAATCATGGCATCAGCAAATAGGGATAGTTTGATCTCTTC
>JAJEJO010029314.1:0-12302 GCA_020662805.1 Glaucomys volans
CATACTCAAAACACTAGAAAAAATAGGGATAGTGGGGACATTCCTTAACATTTTAAAGGCTATCTATGTTAAGCCCACAGCTAACATCATTCTAAATGGAGAAAAATTGAAAGCATTCCCCATGAGAACTGGAACAAGGCAGGGATGCCCTCTTTCATCACTACTATTCAACATTGTTCTTGAAATTCTAGCCAGAGCAATTAGACCAAAGAAATTAGAGGAATACGAATAGGAAAAGAAGAGATCAAACTATCCCTATTTGCTGATGACATGATTCTCTATTTAGAAGACCCTAAGAATTCCACCAGAAAACTTCTGGAACTCATAAATGAATTCAGTAAAGTAGCAGGATATAAAATTAATGCTCATAAATCTAATGCATTTTTATTCATAAGTGATGCATCCTCTGAGAGAGAAATTAGGAAAACTACCACATTCACAATAACCTCAAATAAAATAAAATACTTGGGAATCAATCTAACAAAAGATGTGAAAGACCTCTACAATGAGAACTACAGAACACTAAAGAAAGAAGTTAAAGAGAATCTGAGAAGATGGAAAGATCTCCCATGTTCTTGGATAGGCAGAATTAATATTGTAAAAATGGCCATACTTCCAAAAGTGTTATACAAATTCAATGCAATTCCAATTAAAATCCCAATGACGGACCTTATAGAAATAGAGCAAGCAATCATGAAATTCATTTGGAGGAATCAGAGACCCAGAATAGCTAAAGCATTCCTTAGCAAGAAGAGCGAAGCAGGGGGTATCACAATACCAGATCTTCAACTATACTACAGAGCAATAGTAATGAAAACAGCTTGGTATTGGCAGCAAAATAGACAGGTAGATCAATGGTACAGAATAGAGGGCACAGAGACAAACCCACATAAATACAGGTATCTCATACTTGACAAAGGAGCCAAAAACATACAGTGGAGAAAAGACAGCCTCTTCAACAAGTGGTGCTGGAAACATTGGAAATCCATATGCAGCAAAATGAAACTAAACCCATATCTCTCACCCTGTACAAAACTCAACTCAAAGTGGATCAAGGACCTAGAAATTAGACCAGAGACTCTGCAGCTAATAGAAGAGAAAATAGGTCCAAATCTTCATCACGTTGACCTAGGACCAGATTTCTTTAACATGACTCACAAAGCGCAAGAAATAAAAGCACGAATCTATGATTGGGATAGAGTCAAACTAAAAAGCTTTTTCTCAGCAAAGGAAACAATCAGCAATGTGAAGAGAGAGCCTTCAGAGTGGGAGAAAATCTTTGCTACACACACTTCAGATAGAGCACTAATCTCCAGAATCTACCAAGTACTCAAAAATCTTTACACCAAGAACACTAATAACCCAATCAATAAATGGGCCAAGGAAATGAACAGACACTTTACAGAGGAAGATCTACAAGCAATCAACAGATTTATGAAAAAATGTTCAACATCCCTTGTTATAAGAGAAATGCAAATCAAAACCACCTTGAGATTTCATCTTACCCCAATTAGAATGTCTTTTATTAAGAATACAGGCAACAACAGGTGTTGGCGAGGATGTGGGGAAAAGGGTACACTTATACATTGCTGGTGGGAGTGCAAGATGGTGCAGCCACTCTGGAGAGCAGTGTGGAGATTACTCAGAAAACTTGGAATGGATCCACCATTTGACCCAGCTATCCCACTCCTTGGCCTATACCCAAAGGACTTAAAATCAGATTGCTACAGTGATGCAGCCACATCAATGTTCATAGCTGCTCAGTTCACAATAGCTAGATTGTGGAACCAACCTAGTTGCCCTTCAATAGATGAATGGCTAAGGAAACTATGGTATATATACACAGTGGAATATTACTCAGCCATAAAGAAGAATAAAATTATGACATTTGTAGGTAAATGGATGATGTTGGAGACTGTTATGCTAAGTGAGATCAGCCAATTCCCAAAATCCAAAGGCCGAATGGTCTCTCTGATAAACGAATGATGATGCATAATGTGGGGGTGGGGTGGGAGTGTGGCAAGAATGGAGGAAGGATAGATAGCATAGAGGGAAGGGAGAGGTGGGGTCGGTGGTGGGGGTGTAAGAATATTAACAGAATGTGTGACAGACACCATTGCCCTGTGTACATGTATGAATGCACAGATGGTGTGATTCTACTTTGTGTACAGCCAGAGAAACAATAGCTGTACTCCATTGTGCTCAATGAATCAACAAGCAAAAAAAAAAAAAAAAAGAATGCATTAGATTTATAAGTGTCCCAGTGACAGACCTCATAGAAATAGAGCAATAATTCATGAAACTCATTTGGAGGAATAAGAGACCTAGAATAGCTAAAACAATCCTTAGCAGGAAGAGTGAAGCAGGTGGTATCACAATACCAGACCTTCGATTATACTACAAAGCAATAGTAACAAAAACAACATAGTATTGGCACCAAAATAGGAAGGTAGATCAATGTTACAGAATAGAGGACACAGAGACAAACCCACACAAATATAGTTATCTCATACTTGACAAAGGAGCCAGCAACATACAATGGAGAGAAGATAGCCTCTTCAACAAATAGTGCTGGGAAAATTGTAAATCCATATGTAGCAAAATGAAATTAAGCCCCTATCTCTCATCTTGCACAAAAATCAACTCAAAATGGATCAAGGGCCTAGGAATGAGGCCAGAGATCCTGCACCTAATAGAAGAGAAAGTAGGTCCAAATCTTCATCATATCAGCTTAGGACCAGACTTCCTCAATGTGACTCCCAAAGCACAAGAAATAAAAGCAAGAATCAGTAATTGGGATAGATTCAAACATAAAAGCTTTTTCTCAGCAAAGGAAACAAGCAGCAATGTGGAGAGAGAGCCTACAGAGTGGGAGAGAATCTTTGCCACACACATGTCAGATAGAGCACTAATCTCCTGAATATATAAAGAATTCAGACAATTCTACACCAAGAATACAAATAACCCAATCATTAAATGGGCTAAGGAAATGAGCAGACACTTCACAGAAGAGGATCTTCAAGCAATCAACAGATGTATGAATAAATGTTCAACATCTCTAGTAATAAGAGAAATGCAAATCAAAACTATATTAAGATATCATCTCATCCCAATTAGAATGTCTTTTATCAAGAATACAAGCAACAATAGGTGTTGTTGAGGATTTGGGGAAATAGGTACACTGATACATTGCTGTTGGGGTTGCAAATTAGTGCAACCACTCTGGAAAGTGGTGTGGAGATTTCTCAGAAAACTTGGAGTGGATCCACCATTTGACCCAGTTATCCCACTCCTTGGCCTATACCCAAAGGACTTAAAATCAGCATACTAGGTTGATGCAGCCACTTGAATGTTTAGAGCAGCCCAGTTCACAATAGCTAGATTGTGGAACCAACCTACATGCCCTTCAAAAGGTGAATGAAGAAAGAAACTGTGGTATATATGCACAATGGAATTTAATTCAGTCATGAAGAATAATAAAATTATGACATTTGCAGGTAAATGGATGGAATTGGAGAAGATCATGTTAAGTGAAATAAGCCAATCCCAAAAAACCAAAGGTGGAATGATTTCTCTTGTAAGTGGTTGATGACACATAGTGGGAGTGGGGGGAGGAATGGGAAGAATGGAGAAGGGATGGATTGTATAGAGGAAAATGAGGGGTGGGAAGGAGTGGGGAGGAAAGAATAGATTGAGGCAAACATCTTTACCTTATGTATATGTATAAATATGCAAGTTGTATGATTCTACTTTGTGTACAACCAGAAAAATGATAGTTGTACTCCATTTATGTACAAAGAACTAAAATAAAGAAGTCATTCTTATGTTAAGTTTCAGTGGTAATGTTTTAGTAGTGCAAATAAAACCTCTCAAAGTATGACTGTATGTTCCTATCACATGAAATGTAAAGAAAGAAAACCCTGTGAGGAGGTTCACAGTCTGAACATAAATTTCACATCGTGCAGTGCTGATGTGCCAGAGAACTGAGTTCATCAACCGAAGTGAACCTGAGGCTACAGGGATTTGAAACCAGAACCCAGGGTAAATCTGGCTCTGCTCTGGGTGGGGCCATGCATAGTTTATGAAAGCCTGAAATCTCAGAACTTCCTCTCATGGAGCTGAATTTCTACTTGTGATAATGCGTAGGTGTTTGCAACCGTAAGTGGTAAAATAGGGAGTTCAAATATCACTCACCTGGCGATAATTCAGAACAGTTCCCAAGAAAGGCAGACGTCTTGGCCCTGGATTTTCTGCTTCTTAAATAGTCCATGTGAAGATGTCCCATATCTTCAAAGGGAAAGAGAAATCTAGGTCAAGGGATGTGACTGTATATATAGGGCGGCTCACGAGTCACTGGAGCGGTGAAACCAGGTGTGTAAGATGTGGGCCGTAAATAACAACAAAAACCCCAACAACCCTGATTACATCTGCTCATCTTCTGTCTCACATTCACTGAGAGATCCCCACTCAAAGTCATAAAGATTAGCTTAAAGCTAAAATCATCAGGCTCCCAATCCTACAGTGAATATCTGATAACAGTCCCCAAACGTGAGTTTGAAAACTCCTGAGAGATTCACTGAGATCTCTTCCAGGTCACTTCACTCACTGGTGTCAGCTTAGGAACCTGACTTGAATGCCAACATGCCAACATGACAGGCCCTCTAGTGACCTCCAGTGGGGGCAATCCCCATTCTGGGCCTTCCTCCCTGAGCAGAGAGGAGTATTCTCCTGTTGCTCCCTGCCGAGCAACAAGGTTCGGTGTATCTACTCAGCACCCTCCAGAGGAGAATACGGGTTCGAGCAGGATGATGAGTGTCGGCGGCCAAGGAACCACACCAGAGCCAGGAGGTCTGTCAAAGCAGGAACTTGTTTATTAAAGGAAGTTACACGGCTTTTATTTAGGGTGAGGATGCAGCGAGATCCAATCAGATTGAGGGTCTGCAAGGCATGGGTGTGCACGCAGGCAAGAGTCTTGCGGAACTACTACTAGCCAATCCTAGGCAGTGAGTCAGGCAGCGTCACGTAAGGGAAGGAGGTTGCCACGAGGGCGCTGTCACCATTGCTGTCGCCATTATAGGGTGTGTCTCCCATAATTCCCCCTTTTTGTTTTGTTATCCTCCCCTGGAGCTAGTTGGTAGGTGGAGCTCCTGTCTTAGGTTGCTCTGGTACATCCAGGATCTTACCCATCATTGAATACTCCACAGCACTTCAACTGCACTGAGGGGGATAGGGGATGGAGCCTCATCATGAGCCTGTCTTAGGTTGCCCCAGCAGATCCGGGATCTTACCCGTCATTGGCTCAAGGGGTCTCCGTGGTTATCCTGGCAACATAATCATATCTGGCAGCATTATCATAATCTTCCTTAGGGCTAGTGTCTAGCCTTTGATACTGCACTTGAACATTCATCAATTGCACTGCCTCTAAACGGCTTTGTATGAATTGCATAAGCCTGTTGAAAATGCAAGGGCCAAAGGTGAAGACCATAAGGAAGAGAAGAAGGGGGCCAAGTAGGGGGAGTAGATAAGGGACCCAGCCATGTAAGCCCGTCCAGAGGAAGTTGGATTGGAGTTCAGCATGCCATTTTTCCAGATCTTGCAGTTGTTTTATCTTGTTCTTCACAATTCCTGACTTATTAGCATAGAAGCAGCACCTCTCCTGTAAAGCCAAGCAAATGCCTCCCTGCTCAGCGGTCAGCAGCTCTAAGCCTCTCCTATTTTGTAGGACCACCTCTGTTAAGGAATCTACCTGATCTTGGAGGTCTTGTATAGTGCTAGAGAGTAACTGTACATCAGAGATTAACTGGACAATTTAGTATATTGAGTAAGAGAGACCCCCAAGCCAGCAGTACCTGAGGCCCCTACTGTAGTTATTCCGAGCCCTGCAAGTAAAGGGATAAGAGTGACAGCCTGTTTAGCCTGTCCTGCAATGTGATCAATAGTTGGTATAGGAACAGGCTCATCTCCTGGGATAATGTCTACATCTGGGAGTAGAACGGCCAGAACACATAGTCCAGTCCAGTTCACTGGCAGTTGAGTAAAGGCCTGGTTACCTCCACAAACGAACACAGTACCATTAGGGGGGCATAATGGTTGTGAGATATTGAGCACCTCGAAGCAATCACTAAATGTCATAGTCCCTACATCCAGATCCCAGGTATTATTATAGCCAGGCGAGAAAAAGCAAGTAGTATTGGAATATATGAGTGGCTGTACCAAAAATGGTGGAGTCGGTAAACAATTTCCACCAAAGTGACCGAGCCATTGCCCTGTTGTGGGAGTGGCAGCCGTGTTATTTCGATAATCAATTGGAATAGCTAGTGGAACAGGATTTCCCTGTTGCAGGCAAAGCCAACAGTTGGCAGTCAAGGGAGAGTTGGATCGGTTAAGCAAAGCGTGAGTGGCTTCAGGAATATTATAAGTGGCAGGGTCTATCTCAAAAGGTCTGCACTCAGGTAGTGCGAGTGGGTGGTATAAGAGACTGGGGTGGAGTTCCTTATACATCCGTTGCATTTTCTCATGGACCTGTTTGGCTCTATTAAGATTTTGGGGACCTCCTCCGTCAGACACATGTAGAGGGGCTGTAGTAGACCAGGAAATTGTTTTCCCCACTAAGTCATTAAGACATGAGGCAGTACTTAATTTTCCAGAGCTACTAGACCAATCCCCTCCAACTGACCCTGGATAGGGCCTTTTCAAGACAGTAGTAAAATAGGTTTTATCTCCTGAGGAACAAACTTGGGCTGAGGAGTAACAGGAGCTCTGGAAGGAAGTGTGAAAGGTTGTGCAGGGACAGGGTGTAGGTTTGCCATTAACTGGGGGATGAACTTGTGGTTTCCTGATACAGCGCCATTGCTCCTGAGCATAAAACATGGTGTGAATGCTGCAATCTATCCGTGGGCGTTCCTTCGGGAGATTATCAAGGTATGAGGGTATATATTGGCCACCTGTTACATATCCTCCCTCACACTTACATGGTTTGTTTCTGAGTTCTTGTAAATACTCATGAGCCTTAGCAGGGTCCTCAAACCCTGCATGGTTGTAGGGGAGCAGTGAGCAGGCAGCCACTATCCAGAGAAGCAATGTTCCGTCCATCCCTGTGGAGGCAAGAAAAATGCAGCACCTCAAGAGGCAGAGCTCCTTGGGTCAATATTGTCATTTTGTGAGGGGAGAGAATCATTAGTAGGAGGATGATATTTAATGTTTTTTGCAGGAACCCATGTGGGCTTGTCCTCATCAATAGGAAATATACATCCAAATCCCCTTCAAACAGTTAAGAGGGGGTCAGGACCTCTCCAGGCTCCTGTGAGAGGGTCCTTCCATCGGACCTTAATGGTGCAATACTGCATTGTGGTAGCACAATGCTTTTGGAACAGAGAGAGAGATGATCTTTGGAAAAATTTAAAGTATTTAGAGTACATAATGCCATCCTTAATTGATCATGGGGGGATGATATTCCCCCTTTTTGTTTTGTTAGCTTTTTAATGTTCTGTTCTGTCTTTCAACAATGGCTTGCCCAGTGGGATTGTAGAGTATACCTGTATTATGCTGGATGTTCCAGCGTTCCATAAATGCACAGAATGGCTAACTGGCAAAGCAAGGGCCATTATCAGTCTTAAGTTGTTTAGGGAGACCAAGAACAGCAAAACATTGTAATAAATGGCTTATGGCATGTTTTGTTTTCTCCCCAGTGTGAGCTGTGGCCCAGCAGGCATGGGAAAAGGTATCAACAGTTACAAATATGTATTTGAGCTTTCCAAAGGGAGTATAATGAGTGACATCCGTTTGCCACAAATGGTTTGGTGCCAGCCCACGGGGATTGACTCCAGCTTCCTGCAAGAGAGGTACTTGTAGAAAAGGAGAACAAGATTTACATGTTCGGATAATCTTTTTGAGTTCCTTGATTGGTACCTGCGGATACCTATAGTGTAAGCCCCGCCAGTTGACATGAGTAAGTTCATGAAAGGTGGCAGCTTCCTCCTGGACAGGGTGTTTGAAGGGTAGATGCTAGGGAGTTAGCAAGAGCATTGCCTTTAGATAGAATACCAGGGAGACATTGGTGCCCCCGAAGATGTTGCAAGAATATAGGTTTGGTTCTCCGTTTTAACAGGTTCCTTGCTTGAATCATTAAAGGAGTAATGGGATTATCATCACATTTAATATAAGACCAGGGAAGGTTGGGGAGCAAATTAGCAACATAAAGGCTATCAGTCAATAAATTGAATGCCTCTGGTATTTCATTTAGAGCTAGGATGACAGCATAGAGCTCCTTGAACTGTGCTGAACCTTGTACCTCATGGACCATGGTTTTGGGACTCTTGTTTCCTTGCATAAAGGGTGGAAAAATGGCTATTGCTGCTCCTTCTTTCCCTCCATCAGAGAAAACGGTAGGGTAGGAGGGATTAGCTTTTAGTAAAAACTGTTTGGGTGACACCCAGTCCAATTGTGAAAAGGAGCTCATCCATTTGTAGGGGCCATAATGGTAATCAACTTGTCCAAAAAATCCCTCCATGGCAATTGCAATGCGATTGTTGTTTCTTTCTAGCCAGGTAAAGTCAGCTAGCCTAAAAGGGATGATAAGTACATGTGGCTGATGGCAAAAAAGGCGGAGAGATAAATCTCTCCCCTTGCTAATACAATCTGCAAGTTGGTCTAAAATGGCATAGACTTGGAGTGTTCCCCCAACAGATAGGTGAATCCAATGAATGGGGTCTCCTTCTTGCACCAGGAGGCCCATGAGAAGGGATTTTCCACTGAAAATATAGAAAGAGGGGTCATACCTCCTCAAACAGGAATGATCAATGGCTTGTTGAACCTTAAGGAGAGTACTCATATGTATGGGTTCCAAAGTGATTGTTGAGGATAAGTTTGGTCCCCTGGGTAGATCAAACAGAGGGGTAAGTTCCTCTGTGCTAATGGAGATCCAGGGCCTCATCCAATTGATTTCTCCAAGAAGCTTTTGAAGTTGAGGTAGGGAATAACTCTCCTGTATTTGGAGCTGGGGCGTAACAGGGGAAACCACATCTAACTCTAGGATGGACCCCAAGACCTTAAACAGGGGGAGTCGTTGGACCTTCTCAGGTGCAATCTGAAATCCCTGCTCAATAAGTAAATGCAGACAGGACTCAAAAAGCTGGTCTAATTGGTCACTTTGTTTTGCTCCAATGATGATATCATCCATATAAACATAAAGCAGATGATCCCTTTGCTTAAGTGGGGCTAGGATCCTGGACATGAAATATTGGCATATGGGGGGACTATTGGTCATCCCTTGGGGTAGGACTGTCCACTCAAACCTTTGATCAGGGCCTTCAAAATTAAGGGATGGAATAGAGAAAGTGAACTTCTCAGAATCCTCAGGGCTCAGGGGAATGGAGAAGAAACAATCCTTGATGTCAATAACTATAAGGTGATAATGCTTAGGTATGGCTGGAATCCAGGGAAGTCCCCTCTGGGGAGTGCCAAAGGGTAGCATCCTCTCATTTATTCTTCTCAGATCGTGTAGGAGCCTCCAGTTCCCATTAGCCTTTTGGATAACAAAAACTGGGGAGTTCCATGGGCTGATAGATGGTTTGAGATGACCTGCTTCTAACTCTTGTTGCACAAGCAGGTGAAGCTATTGTAGTTTATTTTGAGGGAGAGGCCACTGCTCTACCCAAACAGGAGGGCCTGGGAGCCATTTGACTTTTAGAGGCTCTGGGCGAGCAGTGGCCTTTAGGATTGGGGGTGAGGCCAAAAGAAGGGTCTTGGTTCCCCTCTCCTTATGGTCTCCAAGGAGAGGTCATCTCTATAATTAGGGTGACAGGCCGTCCCTTCCTTAAACTGTTGTTGGTACTCCTCTTCCTCCAAAAGATCATCATAAAAGGCCCTATGATCTGTGGTGATATAGGCCTCTGCTTCACCTAGTATATCTTGCCCAAGAAGATTAGCAGATAACCCCGAGGCCGCTAGGGGGGGCACCTCTCCACCATTGCTGTCGGGGTCCTTCCATGGGAGCCAATTGGTGGTCTGAAAGGATTCTGTTTGCCCGCCGACTCCCAATAAGGGGGGGCCCGGGCAGGAGCTTCCATTGGGGAGGAGTTTCCTCCCTTCATAAGACTGTTCTATCTGCTCCGGTATCAATGAGGCATTTGAAATTCTTTCCTCCAATAGTAATGTTCATCTTTGGCCTAACCCCTGGCACCAGGGGAACTGTCCAATGAGTCCTAACTAAGGTTCTCCCCTTATTTAACGGGGCTGGGGACCGCCCCTCGGGGAGTTTAAGGGCTTCCCATTAATGTCCGTTTTAGATTTGCAGTCCTTGGCCCAATGGAACCCTTTTCTGCACCTGGGGCAAGGAGTGCGGTGTGGCTGAGAGGGAGAGCCCCCTGAGGGGATGTAGCCCCCCATTTCCCTTGAGGGCACTCCTTCTTGAAATGGCCCTACTGTTCACACTTAAAGCAGGTTCCCTTCCCAGGGAATGCTTGTTGGAGTGCACAGACGAGAGCGGCCATATTATTCAGCGGCCTGATTTCTCTCAGCCTGTGCATGGCACTCATCATTAAAGAAAACACACCACTTAATATACATAGGACCTGGGAGGACAGCCTTAGTTAAGTTTCTCCAATCTTGGGTGGTGCAGTTCTGATGGGCAAGGCCTTGTAGGATTGTTTCTGCCCAGGGGGAGTTTGGACCATCCTCAGTGACTGCCTTTTTCAGCTCCTTTAGATCTTGTGCTTCCCATGGATACCAAACCGCAGGCCTGTTACCCCTTGGGTTGACGTTCACTGGAAAAAGGTAACACGCCTCAGAGGCGGAGGAGGAAGAGGGCCCTTGGCCTGCACTAGAGGTTCTCACCAGATGTGGTGGGGGAGGGGCTGATGGAACTCAGAAAGGATTAAAAGAGGAAGTGGCCTCAGGTGGGGACCATTTTAAGGGCCTAGTGGTTTCCTCCCTAGGCGGCCATGGGGCTACATCAAAGGGATCGAGAGGGGGACCTGTCCCAGTCTCCTGCGACAGATCCTTTTGCTCCTCACTTAAGAGGGCCTTAGAATGATCCTTTTGAGAGTTAGTACTCTTGGGGGGGTCCTTATCTTTATCTTTATGTTGGGGAGGATGTGGCAGGAAACAGCTTTTAAGAGCGGCGATGGTGGGGAAAGCTCCGAGAGGGGGGATCTCTCCTCTATTAACTTGGGCTTTATGGAGAAGTTGCTCAATTCTGTCCAAGGTGTTCCAGTCAAATAGGTTGGCTTCCGGGAGCCAAGGGGCAGTTTTAATGAGGGCCTTCCAAGTTTGGAACGCTTGGCTATCCGAAAGCTCTAATCCCCTGCTTCTGAGGAGAACCCAGAGGGAGTCAAGGGAGGGGTCATTTTTGGAATTGGACTGTCCCATATTTTATGGGAGTACACTCACCTGCGGTCTGATTAGCCTGTCGACAATTTCGGTTCCTCACATGGGGCACCAGTTGTTGCTCCCTGCCAAGCAACAAGGTTCGGTGTATCTCCTCAGGAGCCGCCGGAGGAGAATACGGGGTCAAGCAGGATGATGAGTGTCGGTGGCCAAGGAACCACACCAGAGCCTGGAGGTCTGTCAAAGCAGGAACTCATTTATTAAAGGAAGTTACACGCCTTTCATGTAGGGTGAGGATGCAGTGAGATCCAATCAGATTGAGGGTCTACAAGGCATGGGGTGTGCACGCAGGCAAGAGTCTTTCGAACTTCTACTAGCCAATCCTAGGCAGTGAGTCAGGCAGCGTCACATAAGGGAAGGAGGTTGCCACGAGGGCGCTGTCACCATTGCTGGCGCCATTATAGGGTGTGTCCCCCATATTCTCCCAGTTTCTCCTAACTGCTCTCTGGATGCTTTTGATTTCATCACTGGCCCACAGTCTCCCTCACTCATCTGCTGTGAGGGATGAAGATGGCTGGCATGTTGAAAACTGGTGTGTGGTGTGTGTGTGTGTGTGTGTAAAAATAACCTAGCTATCCCACTTCTCATTTTATACACAGAGGACTTAAAATCAGCATGTTACTGGGATGCAGCCACATAAATGTTTATAGCAGCTTAATTCATGATAGCTAAACTATGGAAGCAACCTAGCTGTCCTTCAACAGATGAATGGATAAAAAGAATGTGATAGAGATCTGGCCTGGAGTGGAGGGAGTTGCCAGCTCCAGTGGGGAGTTTAGGCCCTTCGGCAATATTTTACAGCTTCCCTGGCAGAGAGTGACCACCTACCACCGACTGAGCCCCCAGCGAGGAGCTCAGGCCTGCCTGGGCTCTCAAGCCCATTGTTTCCATCAATGAGCACAGTTCTGTGCCCCAAT
>JAJEJO010029328.1:0-14881 GCA_020662805.1 Glaucomys volans
AGAGGGCATCCCTGCCTTGTTCCAGTTCTCAGGGGGAATGCTTTCAATTTTTCTCCATTTAGAATGATGTTAGCTGTGGGCTTAACATAGATAGCCTTTACAATGTTAAGGAACGTTACTACTATCCCTATTTCTTCTAGCGTTTTGAGCAGGAAGGGGTGCTGTATTTTATCAAATGATTTTTCTTCATCTATTGAAATAATCATGTGGTTCTTGACTTTAAGTCTGTTGATGTGGTGAATTACATTTATAGATTTCTGGATGTTGATCCACCCTTGTATCCCTGGGATGAAACCCACTTGATCATGGTGCACTATTTTTTAATATGCTTTTGTATGCGATTTGCTAAAATTTTGTTAAGAATTTTTGCATCTATGTTCATTGGGGATATTCATCTGAAATTTTCTTTCCTCGATGTGTCCTTCTGTGGTTTTGGTATCAGGGTGATATTAGGTTCATAGAATGAGTTTGGAAGGGTTCCCTCATCCTCTATTTTGTGAAATACTTTGAGGAGTATTGGAATGAACTCTTCTTTAAATGTCTGGTAGAACTTGGCTGTGAATCCATGTGGTCCTGGACTTTTATTTGTTGGTAAACGTTTGGTGACTTCTTCTATTTCATTGCTTGAAATTGATCTATTTAAGTTGTGTACGCCCTCCAGATTCAGTTTGGTTGGCTCATATGCCTCTAGGAACCTGTTGATGTCTTCCAGGTTTTCTATTTTGTTGGAGTATAAATTTTCAAAATAGCTTCTAATCATGTTTTGGATTTCAATAGTTTCTGTTGTAATATTTCCATTTCCATCACTGATTTTAGTAATTTGGATTTTCTCTCTCCTTCTCTTCGTCAGCGTGGCTAAGGTTTTATCAATTTTGTTTATTTTTTCAAAGAACCAACTTTTTGTTTTGTCAATTTTTTGAATTGTTTCTTTTGTTTCAATATCATTGATTTCTGCTCTGATTTTAATTATTTCCTGTCTTCTACTACTTTTGATGATGATCTGTTCCTCTTTTTCTAGGGCTTTGAGCTCTAATGTGAGGTCATTTATTTGTTGACTTTTCATTCTTTTATTGAATGCACTCCATGCAATGAATTTCCCTCTTAGCACTGCTTTCATAGTATCCCAGAGATTTTGGTATGTTGTATCTTTGTTCTCATTGACCTCTAAGAATTTTTTTATTTCCTCCCCTCATGTCTTCTGTTATCCATGCACCATTCAATAGCATATTATTTAATCTCCAGGTGTTGGAGTAGTTTCCGTTTTTAACTTTATTATTGATATCTAATTTCATTCCATTATGATATGATAGAATACAAGGTAGTATCTCTATGTTTTTGTATTTGGAAAGAGTAGCTTTGTGGCATAACATATGGTCTATTTTAGAGAAGGATCCATGAGCTGCTGAGAAGAAAGTGTATTCGCTTATTGATGGATGGAATATTCTATATATGTCTGTTAAGTCTAAATTAGTGATTGTGTCATTGAGTTCTATGGTTTCTTTGTTCAATTTTTGCTTGGAAGATCTGTCCAAGGTGAGAGAGGAGTGTTAAAGTCCCCCAGTATTATTGTGTTTTGGTCTATTTGTTTCCTGGAATTGAGAAGGATCTGATTGACGTACATGGATGCGCCATTGTTTGGTGCATAAATATTTATGATTGTTATGTCTTGGTGATTTATGCTTCCCTTAAGTAGTATAAAATGTCCTTCTTTATTCATTCTGCCAAACTTTGGCTTGAAGTCTGCTTTATCTGAAATGAGGATTGAAACTCCTGCTTTTTTCCTAAGTCCATGTGCATGGTATATTTTTTTCCCAACCTTTCATCTTTAGTCTGTGGGCATGTTTTTCTACGAGATGAGTCTCTTGAAGGCAGCATATTGTTGGGTCTTTATTTTTAATCCAATCTGCAAGTTTATGTCTTTTGAATGATGAGTTTAGGTCATTTACATTTAGGGTTATTATTGAGATATGACTTGTATTCCCAGTCATTTTGACTTATTTTTGGATTTTAATCTTACTTGTTTTTTCCCTTTAATTGGCTGTTCCTTTAGGGTAATTCCTCTCTTTCCTGACTTACATTGTTGTTTTTCATTTCTTCTTCTGGGAGTATTTTGCTGAGAATGTTCTGTAGGGCAGGCTTTCTTTGTGAATTCTTTTAGCTTGTGTTTATCTTGGAAGGATTTTATTTCATCATCAAATCTGAAGGTAAGTTTTGCTTGGTATAAGATTCCCTTTGTTGGCATCCATTTTCTTTCAGTGCTTGGAATATGCTGTTCCAGGCCCTTCTTGCTTTTAGGTTCTGGACTGAGAAATCAGCTGATATTCGTATTGGTTTCCCCCTATATGTAATCTGATGCTTTTCTCTTGCAGCCTTTAAAATTCTATCTTTGTTTTATACGTTAGGTATTTTCATTATAACGTGCCTGGGTGTGGATCCGTTGTGATTTTGTGCATTTGGTGTCCTATAAGCCTCTTGAATTTGATTTTCCATTTCATTCATCAGATTTGGGAAATATTCTGATATTATTTCATTGAGCAGATTATTAATTCCTTTGGTTTGTGTCTCTGTGCCTTCCTCAATCCCAATAACTCTCAAATTTGGTCTTTTCTTGATGTCCCATAACTCCTGGAAATTCTGTTCATGATTCCTTACCATCTTCTCTGTCTGGTTGAGTTTGTTTTCAAGATTAAATATTTTGTCTTCATTGTCTGAGGTTCTGTCTTCCAAGTGATTTATACTGTTGGTTAAGCTTTCTATTGAGTTTTTAATTTGGTTTATTGTAACCTTCATTTCAAGGATTTCTGGTTTTTTTTTCCAGAATCTCTATCTCTTTATTGAAATTATCTTTTGCTTCCTGCAGTTGCTCTTTTAGCATTGTCTGCATTTGCTTTCTTGACTTCTCATTCGCTTCTCGTTTCATTTTAATTATGTACAATTCCCTTTCTGACAATGCTTCTGCCATGTTGTCATTGGGTTCTTTTGGTATAATATCTGAGTTCGTTTGGGACATTTTCTTCCCATGTTTTCTCATGTTGCTAGTGTATCTTCCCCTCTAGTAGTGTGAATCCTAGGTATTGCAGTTTCCCCTTAATGACTTATAGGGTCCCTGCCTATTTTCAATACCTCCCCTTGAATTGAGAGATCAATATTAGCAGCACACCATATAAACAATATGTGTCCTTAATCTAAATAGTCCCTATTAAGATATTAACAGTGTTGTCTTAATAAACAGAGATGAGTTCAAATTATTATCTACAGCATAACCAATAAGTTTGCAATAAGGACTGCGATTCCTAATGTTGGACAGGGAGAATGAGGAGGGGTATAGGACAAAACACTAATGAGATAAGAAGTGAGTCTATTGATATACTATGTCATATGAATAGTTGAGTGGAATTAAAAGAAATAGGTTGTTAGCTTGAGAAAAAAGAGGTTCTCCAAGGAAACGGATATATAAGAGGGAGATAGAGTGATGAGAATATTAATAAAAGAGAAAGGTAGGAATATAGTGGGTATATTAGGAATAATCATAGTATTACAATTAATTTAAAAACGTTCTGTGATAAAAATATATTGTACAGTTCAAACCTCTTATTTTTCAATGGCTGATGTTTGAGAGGTGCTTGATCAAGCGGTGACCCAAGAAGGGTACTGTCCCACTACCTCCAGGTTGGGAATGATCAATGCTTCTGGGCAGAGGCCACCTGGTGTTGATAGATGATCCGATACAGCAAGGTGCTAGATCCCAGGCCAGGGTGTGGGCCTGGGCACTGGACCAAGTTTGGGTGGGGGCACAGAACTGTGCTCAGTGATGGAGACACTGGGCTTGATAGCCCACGCAGGCCTGAGTTCTGTGCTGGGGGCTCACGCAGCCGCAGGTGGTTGCTCTCTCCCGGGGACACTGTAAAATGGCACCGAAGGGTCTAAGATCCCCACTGGGGCTGGGGACTCAGGCCGCCACAGGTGGGAGCTCTCTCCAGGAGACACTGTAAAATAGTGCCGGAAGACCGGAGCGCCAGTGATGTAATCTTTAAAAAAAGAGAGAACATTTGGTAATAAAGAGATGTCATTTAAAATGGTAACATCAAATTGTGCACTGGGGAAAATACTTTTTCAAGGAATGTCCTGTAATTCACAAATGGTAGGAGTATTATCGAAGATTATGTTTTAAAAATTCTTCTAACTTTGGATTTAAAATTCCTCCCTGGTGTTTCACTCCTCATATGCAGTTCTCATCTCCAAACATGTTCGGATGGAACCTAGTTTCCCCAGCTGAATATTTTAAAACCATGAACCTATTGAGCCCTTATTTTTTGGAATGAGACAGACGTTATTACCCTGTGTACGTGTATGATTGCATGAATGGTGTGTCTCTGCTCGTGTACGACCAGAGAAATAAAATTTTGTGCTCCATTTTTGTACAATGAGTCGAAATGCATTCTGCTGTCATGTATACTAATTAGAACAAATAAAGACATAAGAATCATTTTTAAATAAAACATTGTAAAGAAATAGTTTAGGAGTCCATGCATATTGAACATTGATATATCTGGGTGAGAAAAGGGGCTTACTGTGGAGCTCAGATGAAAATATTAGATCTAAAACATAAGTGTTTCTTTCCTATGGATGTTAGAGGCATTTTTAATAGATTTAATTAAGTGTCAATCCACATGTGTTGTTTTCAAATACAGGCAAGTCCCCCACCACCCCCAGGGAGCATTTCTTACACCTGGAACTGTTTGGGCTGTTCCAATTGGGATTTGGACAGTAGGTGGTGCTACTGGCATCTAGTGGGTAGAGGTGGCATCCTGCAATTCACAGGGAATTGTCTGCAAATATGTCCCTTGATGATATTGTCTATAGTGACACTGTTGGGAAGTCATGATTTATGCACATTGCTCACGACAGTTGGTGGGCTTCCAGATACCTGGAAAGTAATTGAAAGTTTGGAAGAACACACTGGTGATAGGATGGTAAGGTCTAATATGTTGTGATGAGGATTTTTACCCTTTATGTTTCTTTTAACCTTTTCCTGATAAAGCTTTGTAAGAATTCTTTCATGCTTCTCCCCACCAACATTCAACAGCAAAATCTAATACAATAAATAGGCAAAATACTTAAGAACTTAAAAATGGGTGGGGCATCTAAATGGCCTATAAGCATATGGAAAGTGCTCAGTAAAATACTACTACATACCCATTAGTTGAGCTGAAATTACAAAGGCCACAATGTCAAGTGTTGATGAGAACATGGAACAATTACACTCTCCTATATTGCTGCTTTGCTGTGTAAATTAGTAAAATCACTTGGGAAGCTATTGACAATATCAAGTAAATGAACCTATGCATTTCTTATGACCCAACAATGCCACTCCCATGCTTATATACATGTCATTAGTCCAATACTACAAATGTCCAAAATGTGCATTAACAGTAAAAAGATTGTGTAAAATGTGGTATTTATAAAATGAAGTACTATATAACAAATGTCTATGTCTCCATTGCTAGAAATTAAAAATGTTGGCAAAATTAATTAAAATGCAAACCAAGTTGAGATTGAGTTTATCTTTGGAGAAAAGTAAGCATATGGGAGGCAGGCAAATGCAGATACTGGTTTGTTTCCTCATCTTTGATCATTCATTTGTGAATATTCATTGAGCTGCTGGTACACTTATGATTTGTGCATGTGATTGAACATATGTAACAATCATAAATAAAAATGTTAATATGAAATGGCATCTTTTTCTTTAGTTTTGATAAGTATTTTCTCTTTGTTTTAAGTTAAAATTGAATGCCTTGTTTTACTTTGCCATTTGCATAGATGCTATTGCAGAGATTTTAGCTGTAAAACACCTTTGAAGAAAATTTACTTAGGTTTTGAAATAACTAAGAAAATAAGATATTCCACTTGGTGGATTTTAGTAAAATGATCTATGGCATAAGATAGTGCAAAAAGCAGATTAAAAACAAAAGAGAAAATGGACATTAAAATGGATAGAATTATTGAAAGAAGAAGAAAAGAAGGCAAATCAGGGAAGTAGTCCTTGCTGTCTTCACTTTATAGTTTATGGAACTACACTAAATATTATTCTGTTTTCTAAATACAGACAGTCTAGTTGATGATATGTCTGCACATTTGAAAAGTTAACTGATTCCTGCTTTGAATTTAGAAGCCAACGTCAGCGAGGTTCTGTGGTGCTCACCTGTACCCCAGCGACTGGCCAGGCTGAGGCAGCATGAGCACAAGTAGAAAGCAGGTCTCAGCAAGTTGGTGAGACCCTGTCTCAAAATTAAAAGTAAAAGTGACTGGGGATGTGGCATACTGAGTAAGCTCCCCTGGGTTCAATCCCTGGTACCAAAAACAGTAAAAGAAAAGAAAAAGAAAAAGAAAGCTAATATAAATTACATTTCCTACAACTCTGGTCATGGCATCTTCATGTTTTCTTCCTATCCTAAATGCAGTAAAAACACCTTCCTGGGAAGCTTACCTTATTTCTGGTGTCACTGTCTAGGGGTGCTGGGTTCATTGTCTTCATTCAAGCAAAGAACTGAAGAACAGGACACAGAGATAGTAAGCAAGGAGTAGGTTTACTGTAAAAGCAACAGAGTTACAGAGATAGCCTTCTCCAAAGAGTGGGAGCCCCAGAAGCTGGGAATCCAGTGGGGGAGTTTTGGCCTGTTCTTTTTATGGTCTCTGGAATTTCCCTCCTTTCCCTATCTCCTCCCGTGTCCACATGCTCCTCCTTATTATTGATTGGTGCCTTTCTGTCCACGCATCTATTTTTGTTTCTCTATTGAATCCCCCACTTAGGAGCATGAATATGGAAGTGTCTCTCTGATTGGGTCCCCTGCTTGTGTCCAGGAATACTTTTGCCAGGCAGGAAACTGACCTCAGCAGAAGACCCTCTCCGTACACCTTTGGTCTGGCGCTGCTCCTGATCTCACTCACCATCTGTTCCTGGCTGCATAAACCCTTCTAAATCTCCCTCACTGGGTTCCCTATCTTTCTATTTATTTTCACTAAATCCAATGTATAACTATGGTAATCTGACAAATATTTAAGTAGTCCCATTGTTGAAAATTACATCATGGCAAAGTTATGTAACTCTGGTAGATGTAGCCTCCTCTGATTATTTTTTCCCAAGCTATTTCCAAACATTCTGTTGGATACAACGAAGAGAGAAAATTCATCTTTCTATTTCCCTAAATCTCTTTAATACCTAAAGGTATTAAAGAATATAATGGAAATTATACTGAAGGATTTTCAAAGTCTTAAAAATAAGGGTTAGGTCATCCATGATTGATCAAAGGGAAAAGAGATTCTTTCTATTAAATCTTGAAAGACACTATCTTAAGATTTTTTAAAGGAATCACTCTTCCATTGTTTTTTGAATGAAACTGATCATAACCACATTAGCATTGCTAATTCTTTTTTACAAAATACTGAAATAAATAGTTCAAACCCTGTCTCAAATGCACAATTCTTTAACATGCTACTTAAAGTCTTTATATTATCCAAATTAAACATAAATGATAGAAAAACAGAAAGTTATGTAGAGAAGAAATATTTTGCTTTGTAATATCCATTACATTAAAAAATGAATATTTGTTTCAACTTGATTCATAGATGGCTTAACAATCCACTAATTAATACAAAACATTCTTCCACAAGGTTTTGTACTTCCAAAGACAAATAGAACAGAAAGGGTATGTGATTTCCATCTTAAATTCCATCCAGATGGAGGCCATGTGTCCTTATACCAGAGAGGTATGCTCTTCACTCTCAGCATGGGCTTCTGAGGTCAGAATTTGTACAATCCACTGCAGCTACCCATAACAGAAAGATGCTCACAGGTTGCCAGACTCTACCAAGAGAAACAACCTATCCTAGCATGAAGGTTGAAAGGAACAGAGAAGATACCACTCTGTATCTGCTGACTGTAGCTCTCAGGGAAGCTTAACAGATGTTGTATCTGGTGTTACCCCCAGGACTACCATCTGTCACAGAAAAGGAAAAAAAAGCCTCAATATTACACTGAAAAAAATCATGGATAAAGAAATAGGCCTTATTAGGAAAAGGGAAATTTTACCAGGCCATTTGTTGACAAAGTAGGAATGTAAGCATAATAGTCTCTTTGTATCCATATGTTTCATATCTGTGGATTCAGGTCAATCATAGATTGAAATATTTGGAAAAAAATGCATGGATACTCAACATGTACAGACCTATTATTTTGTCATTATTTTCTGAATAGTATGGTAAAACAACTGTTTGAATAGCTTTTACATTGTATCAGTTATTATGAATAATCAAGAGATGACTTAAAGTATATAGGAAGATGCATGCTGATTTTATGTAAATATTATGGCATGTCATATATGGGACTTGAGCATCACAGTATCCACAGGGGATACAAAGAGGATCTATAGGGGTCTTGTAACCAGCCACCCACCAAAGCAGCAGGACAACTGCACCAGGCTTCCTGTTGCCTCTTCTTTCACAGTCCCACAGAGATGTACACCAATCCAGAATATCTTTTTAGTGCAAGGATCCCACTCTTTCTAGAGGACTCCTGCCTTACAGGGCAGGGCCAAGAGAGCTAACAAGGGCCTGGGAAAATAGAGCTTCAGGGTTGGAGCTGTCTGGACGTGGGTGCCAGCTGTTTCTAAGGTTTAGTGAGAGGCCTGCAGGAAATTGCTACATTTCTGGAACACTTAGTATATCTGGAAGAGGAAGAGAGCCACTCACAAATACCCCCAATTCAGGAGGCTTGTTGGTCAATCAAATCTATGAGGTCTCAAGATTGCATTGTGACAGTTTTTCTCATGTACCACAAAGAGGAGATTCCTGCTTGCAACCTCCTTACTGGATTTTTTTTTTTTTTAGTGTACCAAAATCCTTTATAATGCTGGACAGTTTATTTGTTGTCAAGTTAATTGAATTTGTTTCCATCCACAGAGGTACCTATGGCTTCTGGTGATCTTGGAATTCAAAGGTCATTCTGTGAGTAGGTACAACATTATAATCCAAGTTTCAAATCCCACTGAGATTACCAAAAATCTTAATACTTCAAATGGTCACTCTGAAGCTTAGCATATACTATATTACTGGTTGTAGGAATTCCATCCCTTCAAAGAATGATTCTGCTTTCCATGTTCACGGGTTCACTTTGGGATTGCAGTGCATCTTGCTCTTGAATCTCTCTCCCCCACCCTACCACCATGCTTGGTGATTCGAATAATCTTCCTCCATAAATATTTATGTTGCTTTCCACAAATCTTTATTAAATCTCTGTTCCAGGCACTTTTATAGCACCAGGATACTCAGAGACAAGGGTATGAATGTATAGAATATTTTCTGCCTTTCTGGTGAGATGAGGGACAAAGGACAGGTAGCTGATTATGAAAGAAAAGCAAATGGGTAGACAGCACTTCCCCATCAACTGGTTGCTAACACCTCTCGGAGAGGGGAAGGGCCACTTTCCAACACAAGTAATTACCCCCTGGGGCTACTCTTTCCTACCTTTTAGGCAGGTCCACAGGGAAGGCAGGAAGGATATATTAAAAAACAAGACACGCCCACTCCCAAGGGCACCAGTTCTGGTCCCCTGGCTCATCTCTGGAGGAATATTAGAATCCCCTCTCTCTCTCTCTCTCTCTCCTGTCTCTTAAATAAAATTTGCTCTCTGCTCTTGCCTCAACATTTCTTGGGTGATTAATATTCAACACTAAGGGGGGATTCAAGACAGCGGGCTAGAGGAAGGCTTCATTGCTACTTGCTCCATGGATTTGTATTTGCTTGGGATTCAAGCAGTAGGAATATTGCTCTCAATGAGATTTTATATCCAAATTACATCTAAGAGGTCCCCAGCCACCGCTCCGGAACCAACTCTGCCAGGCCGGGTTCGGGCCGGCCAGGGGTAGCTACCAGCTGGGAGCGCAGGACCCCAGCAGCCACTCCAAAATCACCATGCCTGACCCCTGGGCAGCCCCAGCTGTGAACACATACCTGTCAAGTCATCCGGCCACCATATGCAGCCCAGGCCTGCATCCTGTACCTGGTCTAGTCTTAGGCCGGCACCCATACTGTTGCTGACCAACTAACAACAACACATTACCTTTGCCCACAAACATTGATTATCCCTGACATGGACACAGTGGGACAGCACCCTTTTTGGGACATAGCATTATCAAGTACCAGACAGGCATCAGACTACTGAACAATAGGAGGTTTGAATAGTACAATATAATTTTACTGCAGAACTTTCTTTCTCTTTTGTCAAAATAGTAATATTATGATTATTCCTAATATACTTACTACATTCCAACTTCTTTCTTATTAATATCCTTATCATTCTATCACCTTCTAATATAGCTGTGTCCTTGGAGTCTCATTCTCTTTTCTCATGCTAAAAACTTATTTCCTTTAATTCCACTCTCACTATTCCTGCGACAAAGTAACTCTATAGACTCACTTTCTATCTCATTAACATTATATTCTAAACCCCTCAGCATCTTCTTTTTCTGCTATTTGAAATTGTGGTCCTTATTGCAAACCTATTGATTATGCAGTAGATAATTTGAACTCATTTCTGTATATTACAAAGCAGTTAATATCTAAATAGGTTCTATATGGTTTAAGGACACATTGTTTATATGGGGTACTGCTAATAATAATCTCTTCAAGGTGAGATATTGGAAATCTTCAGGATACTATAAATCTTTACAGAGAAAGTACAATCCCTCTGATTTGCACTACTAGAGGGGAAGATACACAAGCAACATGAGAAAACACTGGAAAAAAATGTCCCAAACAAACCTAGATGATATATCAAGAGAAACCAAAGACAACATGGTAGAGGGAATGACAGAAAGGGAGTTCAGAATGTACATAATTAAAATGATCCGAGAAGAGAATGATGTGACGAGAGAGCAAATTCAGGCTATGAATAATCAGCTAATAGAGCAATTTCAGGAAGCAAAAAATCATTTCAACAAAGAGATAGAAGTTCTAAAAAAAAAAACCAAACAGAAATCCTTGAAGGAAACAAGGAAATGAAGGAAACAATAAACCAAGTTAAAAACTCAATAGAAAGCATAATTAACAGAATAGATCACTTGGAAGACAGAACCTCAGACAATGAAGACAAAGTATTTAATCTTGAAAACAAAGTCGAACAAAGAGAGAAGATGGTTAGGAATCATGAACGAAACCTCCAAGAAATATGGGACATCATGAAAAGACCAAATTTAAGAGTTATTGGGATTGAGGAAGGCACAGAGATACAAACCAAGGGTATGAATAATCTGTTCAATGAAATAATATCAGAAAATTTCCCAAATATGACAAATGAGATGGAAAATCAATTACAAGAGGCTTATAGGACACCAAACACACAGAATTACAACAGGTCAACACCAAGGCACATTATAATGAAAATACCTAACATACATAACAAAGATAGAATTTTAAAAGCTGCGAGAGAAAAGCATCAGATTACCTACAGGGGGAAACCAATACGGATATCAGCAGATTTCTCAGCCCAGACCCTAAAAGCAAGAAGGGCCTGGAACAACATATTTCAAGCTCTGAAAGAAAATGGATGCCAACCAAGAATCTTATACCCAGCAAAACTTACCTTAAGATTTGATGACGAAATAAAATCCTTCCATGATAAACAAAAGCTTAAAGAATTCACAAATAGAAAGCCTGCCCTACAGAACATTCTCAGCAAAATATTCCAAGAAGAAGAAATGAAAAACAACAATGATAGTCAACAAGGGGAGAAATTACCCTAAAGAAAGAGCCAATAAAAGGAGAAACCAAGTTAAGTTAAAAGCCCCCCAAAAGCCAAAATGACAGGAAATACAAGTCATATCTCAATAATAAACCTGAATGTAAATGGCCTGAATTCATCAATCAAAAGACGTAGACCGGCAGATTGGATTAAAAAGAAAGACCCAACAATATGCTGCCCTAAAGAGATTCATCTCAGAAAAGCATGCCCACAGACTAAGGATGAAAGGTTGGGAAAAAACATACTATGCACATGGACTTAGTAAAAAAGCAGGGGTTTTCATCCTCATTTCAGATGAAGCAGACTTCAAGCCAAAGTTAGTCAGAAGGTATAAAGAAGGACATTTCATACTGCTTAAAGGAAGCATAAATCACCAAGACATAACAATCATAAATATTTATGCACCAAAAAATGGCGCATCCATGTACGTCAATCAGATCCTTCTCAATCAGGAAACAAATAGACCAAAACACAACAATACTGGGGGACTTTAACACTCCTGTCTCACCTTGGACAGATCTTCCAAGCAAAAATTGAACAAAGAAACCATAGGACTCAATGACACAATCACTAATTTAGACTTAACAGACATATATAGAATATTCCATTCATCAATAAGCGCATACACTTTCTTCTCAGCAGCTCATGGATCCTCCTCTAAAATAGACCATATGTTATGCCACAAAGCTACTCTTTCCAAATACAAAAACATAGAGATACTACCTTGTATTCTATCATATCATAATGGAAGGAAATTAGATATCAATGATAAAGTTAAAAACAGAAACTACTCCAACAACTGGAGATTAAAAAATATGCTATTGAATGATGCATGGATAACAGAAGACATTAGGGGAGGAAACAAAAAAATTCTTAGAGGTCAGTGAGAACAAAGATACAATATACCAAAATCTCTGAGATACTATGAAAGCAGAGCTAAGAGGAAAATTCATTGCATGGAGTGCATTCAATAAAAGAATGAAAAGTCAACAAATTGATGACCGACCTCACATTAGAGCTCAAAGCCCTAGAAAAAGAGGAACAGATCATCATCAAAAGTAGTAGAAGACAGGAAATAATTAAAATCAGAGCAGAAACCAATGAAATTGAAACAAAAGAAACAATTCAAAAAATTGACAATACAAAAAGTTGGTTCTTTGAAAAAATAAACAAAATTGATAAACCCTTAGCCAAATAATGAAGAGAGGGAGAGAGAAAATCCAAATTACTAAAATTAGTGATAGAAATGGAAATATTACAACAGACACAACTGAATTACACAATATAATTAGAAGCTATTTTGAAAATTTATACTACAACAAAACAGAAAACCTGGAAGACATCAACAGGTTCCTAAGGGATATGAGCCAACCAATCTGAATCTGGATACTTAAATAGATCAATTTCAAGCAATGAAATAGAAGAAGTCATCAAAAGCCTACCAACAAAGAAAAGTCCAGGACCAGATGGATTTACAGCAGAGTTCTACAAGACCTTCAAAGAAGAGCTCATTCCAATACTCCTCAAAGTATTGCATGAAACAGAGAAGGAGGGAACCCTTCCAAACTCATTCTATGAAGCTAATACAACCCTGATACCAAAACCACAGAAGGACACATTGAGGAAAGAAAATTTCAGATGAATATCCCTAATGAACATAGATGCAAATATTCTTAAAAAATTTTAGCAAATAGCATACAAACGCATATTAAAAAGATAGTGCACCATGATCAAGTGGGTTTCATCCCAGAGACACAAGGGTGGCTCAACATCCAGAAATCTGTAAATGTAATTCACCACATCAACAGACTTAAAGTCAAGAGCCACATGATTATTTCAATAGATGCAGAAAAAGCATTTGATACAATACAGCACCCCTTCATGCTCAAAACACTAGAAGAAATAGGGATAGTAGGAATGTTCCTTAACATTGTAAAGGCTATCTATGCTAAGCCCACAGCTAACATCATTCTAAATGGAGAAAAAATGAAAGCATTCCCCCGAGAACTGGAACAAGGCAGGGATGCCCTCTTTTGCCACTACTATTCAACATTGTTCTTGAAAATCTAGCCAGAGCAATTAGAGAGACCAAATAAATTAGAGAAATATGAATAGGAAAAGAAGAACTCAAACTATCCCTTTTTGCTGATGACATGATTCTCTCTTTAGAAGACTCTAAAAATTAAACCAGAAAAATTCTGGAACTCATAAATGAATTCAGTAAAGTAGCAGGATACAAAATTAATGCTCATAAATTGAATGCATTTCTATTCGTAAGGGATGCGTCCTCTGAGAGAGATAATAGGAAAAGTATACCATTCACAATAGCCTCAGAAAAAATAAAATACTTGGGAATCAGTCTAACAAAAGAAGTGAAAGACCTCTACAATGAGAACTACAGGACACTAAAGAAAAAAATTAAAAAGAATCTGAGACGATGGAAAGATCTCCCATATTCTTGGGTAGACAGAATTAATATTGTCAAAATGGCCATATTACAAAAGTGCTATAAAAATTCAATGCAGTTCCAATTAAAATCCCAATGATGGCCCTCATAGAAATAGAGAAAGCAATCATGAAATTCATTTGGAGGAATAAGAGACCCAGAAGAGCTAAAGTAATTCTTAGCAAGAAGAGCGAAGCAGGGGGTATCACAATACCAGACCTTCAACTGTATTACAGAGCAATAGTAACAAAAACAGCATTGTATTGGCACCAAAACAGACAGGTAGATCAATGGTACAGAATAGAGGACACAGAGACAAACCCATATAAATGCAGGTATCTCATACTTGACAAAGGAGCCAAAAACATACAATGGAGAAAAGATAGCCTCTTCAACAAATGGTGCTGGGAAAACTGGAAATCCATATGCAGCAAAATGAAACTGAACCCATATCTGTACAAAACTCAACACAAAATGGATCAAGGACCTAGGAATTAGACCAGAGATCCTGCACCTAATAGAAGAGAAAATAGGTCCAAATCTTCATCATGTTGGCCTAGGACCAGATTTCCTTAACATGAATCCCAAAGTGCAAGAAAGAAAAGCAGGAATCAATGATTGGGATAGAGTCAAACTAA
>JAJEJO010029329.1:0-15560 GCA_020662805.1 Glaucomys volans
TATGACATGTGCTGGAGGGATCTAGGATCGGTGTAGGAGGGCTCTAGGATGTGTGTAGGAGAGATCAAGGATGTTTGCAGAAGGGCTGTCAGACATGTTAAGGATGGCTCTAGGACATGTGTAGGAGGGCTGTAGGACTTGTGAAGGAGGGCTCTAGGACGTGTGTAGAAGTGCTACAGGACATGTGTAGGAGGGCTACAGGACGTGTTCAGGAGGTCTGTAGGGTGTGTGAAGTAGGGCTAAAAGACGGGTGAAGGAGGGCTGTAGTACATGTGAAAGAATACTGTAGGATGTTTGCGGAAAAACTGTAGGATGAGTGTCGGAGGGCTCAGGGATGTGCATAGGAGGGCTCTAGGACCTGTGCAGGAGGTGTGTAGGATGTGTGCAGGAAGGCTGTAGGACGTGTGCAGGAGGGCTGTAGGACATGTTCAGGAGAGCTCTAGGATACGTGTAGGAGTGTTCCAGGACGTGTGTAGGAGGGCTCTAGGATGTGTTTAGGAGGGTTCTAGGACGTGCATAGGAGGGCTGCAGGACTTGTGAATTAAGACTCTAGGATTGTGTAGAAGGTCTGCAGGATTTGTGAATTAAGGCTCTATGATGTGTGCAGGAGGGATGTAGGATCGGGGAAGGAGGGCTCTAGCACATATGTACGAGTGGGTTATGACATATGTAGGAGGACTCTAGGACATGTGTAGGAGGGCTCTTGGGTGTGTGTAGGAGGATCTAATATGTGTGCTGGAGGGCTGTAGGACGTGTAAAGGAGAGCTCTAGGATCTGTGTAAGAGTGATCCAGGACATGTGCACTAGGGCTCTAGGTTGTGTGAAGGAGGGCTGTAGGATGTGTGAAGGATGGCTCTAGCATGTGTGTACGAGGGCTTTACGACATGTGCTGGAGGGATATAGGATCTGTGTAGGAGGGCTCTAGGATGTGTGTAGGAGGGATGTAGGATGTTTGCAGAAGGGCTGTCAGACATGTTAAGGATGGCTCTAGGACGTGTGTAGGAGGGGTGTAGGTCTTGTGAAGGAGGTCTGTAGGACGTGTGCAGGAGGTCTCTAGGATGTGTGCAAGATGGCTTTAGGACGTGTGAAGGAGGGCTCTCTGATGTGTGCAGGAGGGCTCTAGTACCTTTGCAGGAGGGTTGTAGGGCATGTGCTAGAGGGCTCTAGGACGTGTGTAGTAGGGCTCTAGAACATGTGTAGGAGGGCTTTTCGACTTGTGACTGTGGACTGTAGGATATGTGCAGGAGGGTTCTAGGACGTGTGTAGGAGTGTTCTTCGATGTGTCTGAGAGGATCTAGGATGTGTGCAGAAGGGCTGTACCACGTGTGAAGGAGGGCTCTAGTACGAGTTTAGGAGGGTTCTAGGATGTGTGTAGGAGGGCTGCAGGACTTGTGAATTAAGGCTCTAGGACATATGCAGAAGGGATGTAGGACGTGTGAAGGAGAGCTGTAGGACGAGTGCAGGAGAGATCTAGGATGTGTGTGGGAGGGCTCAAATACGTGTTTAGGAGGGATCTAAGAAGTGTGTAGGAGGGCTCAATTCTATGTGTACCAGGGCTGTAGGATTTATGAAGGAGGGCTCAAGGACATGTGCAAGAGTCCTGTTGGTCGTTTGCAGGAGAACTCTAGGATTTGTGCAGGAGAGCTTTAAGTCATGTGCAGGAGGGCTCTAGGACGTGTGTCGGAGTGCTCTAGGTTCATTGCAGATGGGCTCTATGACGTGTGCAGGAGGGCCCTGTGACATGTGCAGGAGGGCTGAAAGAGGTGTGTAGGCAGTCTGTAGCACGTGTGTAGGAGTGCTCTATTATGTGTTTAGGAGGGATCTAAGAAGATTGTAGGAGGGCTCTAAAACGTTTGTAAGAGGGCTGTAGGACCAGCCCTCCTAGAGATTGAGAGCTCTACAATGTGTTGAGGAGGACTCTGGGACATGTGCAAGATATCTGTAGGACATGTGAAGTGGGGCTGTAGGAGGTGTGCCAGATGGCTCTAGTACATGTGCAAGAGTGCTTTAGGATGTGTCCAGAAACACTCTAGGATATGTGAAGGAGGGATCTAGGAAGTGTGTCAAAGGGCTCTAGGATGTGTGTAGGAGGGCTCTATGACATGTGCAGGAGGACGCTAGGACCTGTGTAGGAGGGCTCTTGGTTGTGTGTAGGAGGATCTAGGATGTGTGCAGGAGGGCTGTAGGACGTGTGAAAGTGGGCTCTCGGACATGTGTGGTAGGGCTCTAGGACGTGTGTCGAAGTGCTCCAGGACATGTGTAGGAGGGCTGTAGGACATGTTCAGGAGGTCTGTAGTATGTGTGAAGTAGGGCTGTAGTACGGGTGAAGGAGGGTTGTAGTACATGTGAAAGAATGCTGTAAGATGTGTGCAGAAAAACTGTAGGAAGTGTGAAGGAGGGCTCTATGACGTGTGTCGGAGGGCTCAGGGACATGCGTAGGAGGGCTGTAGGACGTGTGCAGGAGGTCTGTAGGACGTGTGCAGGAAGGCTGTTGGACATGTGCAGGAGGGCTGTAGGACATGTGCAGGAGAGCTCTAGGATATGTGTAGGAGTGTTCCAGGACGTGTGTAGGAGGGCTCTAGGATGTTTTTAGGAGGGTTTTAGGACATGCGTAGGAGGGCTGCAGGACTTGTGAATTACGACTCTAGGTTTGTGTAGGAGGGCTGCAGGACTTGTGAATTAAGACTCTAGGTTTGTGTAGGAGGTCTGCAGGACTTGTGATTTAAGGCTCTAGGACGTGTGCAGGAGGGATGTAGGATGGGTGAAACAGGGCTCTAGCATGTTTACGAGGGCTTTATGACATGTGCAGGAGGACTCTAGGGCCTGTGTAGGAAGGCTCTTGGTTGTGTGTAGGAGGATCTAGGACCTGTGCAGGAGGCTGTAGGACCTGCCAATGAGGGCTCTAGGATATGTGTAGGAGGGATCTAGGATGTGGGTAGGAGGGCTCTAGGACGTGTTAATGAGGTCTATAATATGTGTGAAGTAGGGCTGTAGGAAGTGTGCAGGAGGGCTGTAGTACATGTACAAGAGTTCTGTAGGAAGTGTGCAGAAAGACTGTAGGTTGTATGAGGGAGATCTCTAGGATGTGTGAAGGAGGGCTCACGTATGTGTGTTGGAGGGCTCAGGGACGTGTATAGGAGGGCAGTAGGACGTGTGCACGAGGGTTCTAGGATGTGCGTAGGAGTGCTCCAGGATATATGTAGGAGGGCTCTACGATGTGTGTAGAAGGGTCTAGGACATGCGTAGGAGAGCTGCAGGACTTGTGAATTAAGGATCTAGGACACATGCAGGAGGGATATAGGACAGGTGAAAGAGGGTTCTAGCATGTGTGTAGGAGGGCTTTATGAAATGTGCAGGAGGACTCTAGGTCCTGTGTAGAAGGGCTCTTGGTAGTGTGTTGGAGGATCTAGGATGTGTGCAAGAGGCTGTAGGACGTGTGAAGGAGGGCTCTAAGACATGTGTAGAAGGGCTCTAGGACATGTGTAGGAGGGCTCTGGGCCATGTGTAGGAGGGCAGTAGGACTTTTGAAGGAGGGCTGAATAACGTGTGAATTAGGACTCTAGGACTTGTGCAGGAGGGTTGTAGGATATGTGAAATTGGGCTCTAGGTTTTGTGAAGGAGGGCTCAAGGATGTGAGCAGGAAGTGTGTGTTAATTGTGCAGGCTGGATGTAGAACATGTGTATGAGGGCTGTAGGACGTGTGTAGGAGGGTTGTAAGACTTGTGTAGGAGGATTGTAGGACCTTTGCAGGTAGGTGGAGGATGTGTGAATGAGGGCTCTAGGACGTGTGGAGGAGTGCTCTGTGACATTTACAGGAGGGATCAAGGACCATTGCAGGATGGCTCTAAAAAGTGTGCAGGGAGTCTCTAGGAAGTGTGTTGGAGGGCTCTGGGACTTGTGTAGGAGGGCTGTAGGATCTGTGTGGGAGGGATATAGGACGTGTGTAGGAGAGCTCTAGGACGTATGTAGGAGGGCTTTATAACGTGTATAGGAGGAATGTAGGACGTGTCAAGTAGGGCTCTAGGTCGTGTGCAAGAGGGCTCTAAGACATGTGCAAGAGGGATTTAAGACGTGTGCAGGAGGGATCTAGGACCTGTGTAGGAGTGCTCCAGTATGAATGTAAGAGGGTTCTAGGATGTGTGTAGGAGGGCTGCAGGACTTCTCTATTAAGGCTCTAGGATGTGTGCAGGAGAGATGTAGGATGGGTGAAGGAGGGCTCTAGAAGGTGTGTGGGAGTGCTCCAGTACATGTGTAGGAGGGATCTAGGAGTTGTGTAGGAGGGCTCTAGGATGTGTTAAGGAGGTCTGTAGGATGTGTGAAGTAGGGCTGTAGGACGTGTGCAGGAGGGCTTTATTACATGTGCCAGTGTACTGTAGGATGTGTGCAGAAAGACTGTAGGACTATGAATTAGATCTCTTAGATGTATGTAGGAGGGCTCAAGGACGTGTGTAGTAGTGCTCAGGAACGTGTGTAGGAGGGCTGGGGGACGTGTGCAGGAGGTCTGTAGGATGTGTGCAAGAGGGCTGTAGGACGTGTGCAGGAGGGTTCTAGGACATGTGTAGGAGTGCTCCAGGATGTATGTAGGAGGGCCCTTGGACGTGACTAGGAGGGTCTAGGACATGCATAGCAGGGCTGTAGGACTTGTGAATTAAGGATCTAGGATGTGTGCAGGAGGAATGTAGGACCGGTGAGAGAGGGCTCTATAATGTGTTCGAGGGCTTTATGACATGTGCATGAAGACTCTAGGACCTGTGTAGGAGGTCTCTTGGTTGTGTGTGGGAGGATCTAGGAAGTGTGCAGGAGGCTGTAGGACGTGCGAAGAAGGGCTCTAGGACATGTTTAGGAGGGCTCTAGGACGTGTGTAGGAGGAATCTGGGACATGTGTAGGAGGGCTGTAGGGCTTTTGAAGGAGTGCTGAAGGACATGCGATGTAGTACTCTAGGATGTGAGCAGGAGGGTTGTAGGATGTGTGAAAGAAGGCTCAACGTCTTTTGAAAGATGGCTCAAAGTTGTGAGCAGGAGATATGTGTGAATTGTGCAGGCTGGATATACGACATGTGCATGAGGACTGTAGTACGTGTGTAGGAGGGCTTTAGGACGTGTGTAGGAGGGTTGTAGGCCCTTTGCAGGAGGGTGAAGGATGTGTGAAGGAGGGCTATAGGACGTGTGGAGGCGGGCTCTGTGACGCGTGCAGGAGGGATCTAGGACGTTTGCAGGTTGGCTGTGAAACGTGTGCAGGAGGGGTCTAGGAAGTGTGTTGGTGGGCTCTGGGACCTGTGTAGCAGGGCTGTAGGTAGCGTAAATGAGGGCTCAAAGATGTGCGCAAGAGATCTGCGTGAATTGTACAGGAGGGCTGTAGGATGTGAGAAGGAGGGCTCAAGTGTTGTGCAGGAGGGCTCTATGATGAGCGCAGGAGGGATATTGGATGTGTGCATGAGGGCTCTAGGACATATGTAGGAGGGCTCTAATATGTGACTAGGAGGGATCTAAGACATGTGTAGGAGGGCTCTAGGACAAATTTAGAAGAGTTGAAGGATATGTAAAGGAGGGCTGTAGGACGTGTGAAGGAGGGCTCTAGGATGAGTGCAGGAGATTGTAGGACATTTCAAGGAGGGCTGTAGTATGTGTGCAGGAGGGCTGTAGGACCTATGTAGGAGGGCGATAGGATGTGTTTGGGAGGGGTATAGGATGTGTTTAAGAGGGATCTAGGACGTTTTTGGAAGGGCTATAGGACGTGTTTAGGAGGGCTTTATAATGTGTATAGGACGAAAGTAGGACGTGGCAAGTATGGCTCTAGGTCGTGTGCAAGAGGGCTTTAAGACGTGTGCTGGAGGGCCCTAGGACGTGTGTTGGAGGGCTCAGGGACGTGTGGAGAAGGTCTGTAGGACATGTTCATGAGGTGTATAAGACGTGTGCAGGAGGGTGTAGGATGTGTGCAGGAGAGCACTAGGATTTGTGTAGGAGTGCTCAAGGACGTGTGTAGGAGGACTCAAGGATGTGTTTAGGAGGTTTCTAGGACGTGCGTAGGAGGGCTGCAGTACTTGTGAATTAAGGCTCTAGGATGTGTGTAGGCGGGATGTAGGATGTGTGAAGGAGGGCTCTAGCACGTGTGTACGAAGGGTTTATCACATGTGCAGTAGGTCGCTAGGACATGTGTCGGAGGGCTCTTGGTTGTGTGTAGGAAGATCTAGGATGTGTGCTGGAGGGCTGTAGGACGTGTGAAGGAGCCCTCTAGGATGTGTGTAAGAGTGCTCCAGGACATGTGCAGGAGGGCTCTAGGTCGTGTGCAGGAGGGCTGTAGGACGTTTGAAGGAGGGTGCTAGCATGTGTGTATGAGGGCTTTATGACATGTGCTGGAGGGATCTAGGATCTGTGTTGGAGGGCTCTAGGAAGTGTGTAGGAGAAACATAGGAAGTTTGTGGGAGGGCTGTCAGACATGTTAAGGATGGCTCTAGGACTTGTGAAGGAGGGGTGTAGAACGTGTTCAGGAGTTCTCTAGAACTTGTGTAAGATGGCTGTAGGATGTGTGAAGGACGGCTCTCTGATGTGTGCAGGAGGGCTCTAGTACCTTTGCAGGAGGGCTGTAGGATATGTGCAGGAGGGCTCTAGGAGGTGTGTAGGAGGGCTCTAGGACATGTGTAGGACGTCAGTATGACTTGTGAAGGAGGGCTTTATGACATGTGCAGGAGTTCTCTAGGATCTGTGTAGGAGGGCTCTTGGTTGTGTGTAGGAGGATCTAGGATGTGTGCAGGAGAGCTGTAGGACGTGTGAAAGAGCGCTCTTGGAAATGTGTGGTAGGGCTCTAGTATGTGTGTAGGAGGGCTCTGGGATATGTGTAGGAAAGCTGTAGGACTTTGGAAGGAGGGCTGAAGGACGTGTGAAGTACTACTCTAGGACATGTGCAGGAGGGTTGTAGGATGTGTGAAAGAGGGCTCTTGGTCTTGTGTAGGAGGGCTCAAAAATGTGAGCAGGAGTTATGTGTGAATTGTGCAGGGGGTATGTAGCACGTGTGCATGAGGGCTGTAGCACGTGTGTAGGAGGGCTTTAGGACGTGTGTAGGAGGGTTGTAGGACCTTTGCAGGAGAGTGGAGGATGTGTGAAGGAGGGCTCTAGGACGTGTGGAGGAGGTCTCTGTGACGTGTGCAGGAGGGATCTAGGACGTTTGCAGGATGGCTGTAAAACGTATGCAGGAGGGCTCTTGGAGTGTGTTGTTGGGCTCTGGGACATGTGTAGGAGTGCTGCAGGAAGCGTAAATGAGAGCTCAAAGATGTGTGCAAGAGGTCTGTGTGTATTGTACAGGATGGCTGTAGGATGTGTGAAGGAGGGCTCAAGGGTTGTGCAGGAGAGCTCTATGATGAGCACAGGAGGGCTGTTGGAAGTGTGCATGAGGGCTGTAGGACGTATGTAGGAGGGTTCTAGTACGTGACTAGGAGGGATCTAAGACATGTGTAGCAGGGCTCTAGGACAATTTAGAAGGGTTGAAGGATATGTGAAGGAGGGCTGTAGGACGTGTGAAGGAGGGATCTAGGATGAGTGCAGGAGGTTGTAGGACATTTGAAGGAGGGCTGTAGTATGTGTGCAGGAAGG
The DNA here is from genome assembly GCA_020662805.1 of Glaucomys volans. Taxonomy (NCBI): domain Eukaryota; kingdom Metazoa; phylum Chordata; class Mammalia; order Rodentia; family Sciuridae; genus Glaucomys; species Glaucomys volans. The sequence continues at coordinate 7,588 of JAJEJO010029329.1, forward strand.
CTGTAGGACCTATGTAGGAGGGCGATAGGACGTGTTTGTGAGGGGTATAAGACGTGTTTACGATGGCTCTAGGACGTTTTTGGGAGGGCTATGGGACGTGTTTAGGAGGGCTTTATAACGTGTATAGGAGGAATGTAGGACGTGGCAAGTAGGGCTCTAGGTCGTGTGCAAGCGGGCTTTAAGATGTTTGCAAGAGGGCCCTAGGACGTGTGTTGGAGGTCTCAGGGACGTGTGGAGGATGTCTGTAGGACGTGTTCATGAGGTCAGTAGGACGTGTGCAGGAGGGTGTAGGATGTGTGCAGGAGAGCACAAGGATTTGTGTAGGAGTGCTCAAGGACGTGTGTAGGAGGTCTCTAGGGCGTGTTTAAGAGGTTTCTAGGAAGTGCGTAGGAGGGCTGCAGTACTTGTGAATTAAGGCTCTAGGATGTGTGTAGGAGGGCACTGGGACATGTGTACTAGGGCTGTAGGACTTTTGAAGGAGGGCTGAAGGACGTGTGAAGTAGGACTCTAGGACATGTGCTGGAGGGTTGTAGGACCTGTGAAAGAGGGCTCTAGGACTTGTGGAGGAGGGCTCAAAAATGTGAGCAGGAGGTATGTGTGAATTGTGCATGGGTATGTAGGACGTGTGCATGAGGGCTGTAGCACGTGTGTAGGAGGACTTTAGGACGTGTGTAGGAGGGTTGTAGGTCACTTAAATGAGGGTCCAAAGATGTGTGCAAGAGGTCTGTGTGAATTGTACCGGAGGGCCGTAGGATTTGTGAAGGAGGGCTCAAGGGTTGTGCAGGAGGACTCTATGATGACTGCAGGAGGGCTGTTGGAAATGTGCATGAGGGCTCTATGACATGTGTAGGAGGGCTCTAGGATGTATGTAGGAGGGCTCTAGTACGTGATTAGGAGAGATCTAAGACATGTGTATGAGGGCTCTAGGACAAACTTAGAAGGGTTGAAGGATATGTGAAGAGGGCTGTAGGATGTGTGAAGGAGGACTCTATGATGAGTGCAGTAGGCTGTAGGACATTTGAAGGAGGGTTGTAGTTTGTGTGCAAGAGGGATGTAGGACCTGTGTAAGAGGTCGATAGTACGTTTGTAGGAGGGCTATAGGACGTTTTTGTAAGGGCTATAAAGCGTGGGTACTAGGGCTTTATGACGTGTATAGGAGTAATGTAGGATGTGTCAAGTAGGGCTCTAGGTCCTGTGCAAGAGGGCTTTAAGATGTGTGCAAGAGGGTTTTAAGAAGTGTGCAGGAGGGCTCTAGAACGTGTCTAGGGGGCTCAGGGATGTGTGGATGGGGGCTGTAGGACTTGTTCAGGCGGTCTGTAAGACTTGTGCAGGAGGGTGTAGGATGTGTGCAGGTGAGCTCTAGGATATGTGTAGGAGTGCTCCAGGACGTGTGTAGGAGGGCTCTTAGATGTGTTTAGGAGAGTTCTAGGACATCCGTAGGAGGGCTGCAGGACTTGTGAATTAAGGCTCTAGTATTTGTGCAGGAGGGGTGTAGGACGTGTGAAGGAGGGCTCTAGCACGTGTGTACAAGGGGTTTATGACGTGTAGGAGGACTCTAGGACATGTGTCGGAGGGCTCTTGCTTGTCTGTAGGAGGATCTAGGATGTGTGCTGGAGGGCTGTAGGACGTGTGAAGGAGTGCTCTAGGATGTGTGTAAGAGTGCTCCAGATCATGTGCAGGAGGGCTCTAGGTCGTGTGCAGGAGGGCTGTACGATGTGTGAAAGAGGGCTTTAGCACGTGTGTACGAGGGCTTTATGACATGTGCTGAAGGGATCTAGGGCTCCAGCATGTGTGTAGGAGGGATCCAGGATGTTTGCAGAAGGGCTGTCAGACATGTTAAGTATGGCTCTAGGATGTGTTTAGGAGGGCTCTCTAATTTGTGCAGGAAGTCTCTAGTAGTTTTGCAGAAGGGTTGTAGGACATGTGCAGGAGGGCTCTAGGACGTGTGTAGGAGGACTCTAGGACGTGTGTAGGAGGACGCTAGGACATTTGCAGGATGGCTGGAGGATGTGTGAATGTGGGATCTCTGATGTGTGCAGGAGGGCTCTAGTACCTTTGCAGGACGGTTGTCGGACATGTGCAAGAGGGCTCTAGGACATGTGTAGGAGGGCTGTCGGACGTGTTCAGGAGGTCTGTAGTATGTGTGAAGTAGAGCTATAGGACGGGTGAAGGAGGGCTGTAGTACATGTGAAAGAGTGCAGTAGGATGTGTGCTGAAAAACTGTAGGACGTCTGTCGGAGGGCTCAGGGACGTGAGTAGGAGGACTGTAGCACGTGTGCAGGAGGTGTGTAGGATGTGTGCAGGAAGGCTGTAGGACATGTGCAGGAGGGCTGTAGAACGTGTTCAGGAGAGCTCTAGATTATGTGTAGGAGTGTTCAAGGACGTGTGTAGGAGGGCTGTTCGACTTGAGAATGTGGACTGTAGGATGTGTGCAGGAGGGTTCTAGGACGTGCGTAGGAGGGCTGCAGGACTTGTGAATTAAGACTCTAGGATTGTGTAGGAGGTCTGCAGGACTTGTGAATTAAGGCTCTAGGACGTGTGCAGGAGGGATATAGGATGGGTGAAGGAGGGCTCTAGCACATATGTACGAGTGGGTTATGACATGTGCAGGAGGACTCTAGTACATGTGTAGGAAGGTCTCTTGGTTGTGTGTAGGAGGATCTAATATGAGAATCTAATATGTGTGCTGGAGGGCTGTAGGACGTGTGAAGGAGAGCTCTAGGATGTGTGTAAGAGTGATCCAGGACATGTGCAGGAGGGCTCTAGTTCGTGTGCAGGAGGGCTGTAGGATGTGTGAAGGAGGGCTCTAGCATGTGTGTACGAAGGGTTTATGACATGTGCAGGAGTACTCTAGGATATGTGTCGGAGGCTTCTGGTTGTGTGTAGGAGGATCTAGGATGTGTTCTGGAGGGCTGTAAGACGTGTGAAAGGGAGCTCTAGGATGTGTGTAGGAGCGCTCCACGACATGAGCCGGAGGGCTATAGGTCATGCACAGGACGGCTGTAGGACGTGAGAAGGAGGGCTCTAGCACGTGTGTACGAGGGCTTTATGACATGTGCTGGAGGGATCTAGGATCAGTGTAGGAGGGCTCTAGGATGTGTGTAGGAGAGATCTAGGATGTTAGCAGAAGGGCTGTCAGACATGTTAAGGATGGCTCTAGGACGTGTGTAGGAGGGCTGTAGGACTTGTTATGGAGGGCTGTAGGACGTGTGCAGGAGGTCTCTAGAAGGTTTGTAAAATGGCTGTAGAACGTTGAAGGAGGGCTCTATGATGTGTGCAGGTGGCTCTAGTGCCTTTGCAGAAGGGTTGTAGGACATGTGCAGGAGGGCTCTTGGACGTGTGTTGGAGGGCTCTAGGATGTGTGTAGGAGGACTCTATGACGTGTGTAGGAGGGCTGTAGGACTTGTGAAGGAGGGCTGTAGGTGGTGTGCGGGAGGTCTCTAGGATGTGTGCTGAATGGCTGTAGGACGTGTGCAGGAGGGCTGTACGTCATGTGCAGGAGAGCTCTAGGTATGTGTAGGTGTTTTCCAGCATGTGTGTAGGAGGGCTCTAAGTTGTGTTTAGGAGGGTTCGAGGACGTGCGTAGACGGCTGCAGGACTTGTGAATTAATACTCTAGTTTTGTGTAGGACGTCTGCAGGACTTGTGAATTAAGGCTCTACGATGTGAGTAGGAGGGCTGCAGGACTTGTGAATTAAGGCTCTAGGACGTGTGCAGGAGAGATCTAGGATGTGTGTAGGAGTGCCCCAGGATGTATGTAGGAGGGGTCTAGGACGTGTGTAGGAGGGTCTAGGACATGCGTAGGAGGGCTGCAGGAATTCTGAATTCAGGATCTAGGACGTGTGCAAAAGGGATGTAGGACGGGTGAAAGAGGGCTCTATCATGTGTTTACGAGGGCTTTATGAGATGTGCAGGAGGACTCTAGGGCCTGTGTAGGGTGGCTCTTGGTAGTGTGTATGAGGATCTAGGACGTGTGCAGGAGGCTATAGGACCTGTGAATGAGGGCTCTAGTACATGTGTAGGAGGGCTCTATGACATGGGTTGGAGGGCTCTATGACGTGTTAAGGAGGTCAGTAGGACGTGTGAAGTAGGGCTGTAGGACGTGTGCAGGGGGGCTGTAGTACATGTACAAGAGTTCTGTAGGAAGTGTGCAGAAAGACTCTAGGATGTATGTAGGAGGGCTCTAGGACGTTTGAACGAGGGCTCAGGTATGTGTGTTGGAGGGCTCAGGGACGTGTATAGGAGGGCAGTAGGACGTGTGCCGGAGGTCTGTAGGATGTGTGCAGGAGGGTGGTAGTACGTGTGCAGGAGGGGTCTAGGACGTGTGTAGGAGTGCGCCAGGATGTATGTAGGAGAGCTCTAGGACGTGTGTATTAGGGTCTAGTACATGCGTAGGAGGGCTGCAGGAAATGTGAATTAAGGATCTAGGACGTGTACAGGAGGGATGTAGGACTTGTGAAGGAGGGCTGTAGGACGTGTGCTGGAGGACTCTAGAAGGTTTGTAAGATGGCTGTAGGACGTTGAAGGTGGGCTCTCTGATGTGTGCAGGAGGCTCTAGTGCCTTTGCAGAAGGGTTGTAGGACATGTGCAGGAGGGCTCTTGGACGTGTTTAGGAGGACTCTAGGACGTGTGTAGGAGGACTCTAGGACTTTTGCAGGATGGCTGTAGGAGGTGTGAACGACGGATCTCTGATGTGTGCAGGAGGGCTCTAGTACCTTTGCAGGATGGTTGTAGGACATGTGCAAGAGGGCTCTAGGACATGTGTAGGAGGGCTGTAGGACGTGTTCAGGAGGTCTGTAGTATGTGTGAAGTAGAGCTATAGGACGGGTGAAGGAGGGCTGTAGTACATGTGAAAGAGTGCTGTAGGATGTGTGCTGAAAAACTGTAGGACATGTGTCGGAGGGCTCAGGGACGTGAGTAGGAGGGCTGTAGGACGTGTGCAGGAGGTGTGTAGGATGTGTGCAGGAAGGCTGTAGGACATGTGCAGGAGGGCTGTAGAACATGTTCAGGAGAGCTCTAGATTATGTGTAGGAGTGTTCCAGGACGTGTGTAGGAGGGCTCTAACATGTGTTAGGAGGGTTCTAGAACGTGTGTAGGAGGGCTGCAGGACTTGTGAAGGAGGGCTGTAGGATGTGCAGGAGGTCTCTAGAAGGTTTGTAAGATGGCTGTAGGACATTGAACGAGGGCTCTCTGATGTGTGCAAGAGGGTTCTAGTACCTTTGCAGGAAGGTTGTAGGGCATGTGCCAGAGGGCTCTAGGACGTGTGTAGGAGGGCTGTTCGACTTGAGAATGTGGACTGTAGGATGTGTGCAGGAGGGGTCTAGGACGTGCGTAGGAGGGCTGCAGGACTTGTGAATTAAGACTCTAGGATTGTGTAGGAGGTCTGCAGGACCTGTGAATTAAGGCTCTAGGATGTGTGCAGGAGGGATGTAGGATGGGTGAAGGAGGGCTCTAGCACATATGTACGAGTGGGTTATAACATGTGCAGGAGGACTGTAGTACATGTGTAGGAGGGCTCTTGGTTGTGTGTAGGAGGATCTAATATGTGTGCTGGAGGGCTGTAGGACATGTGAAGGAGAGCTCTAGGATGTGTGTAAGAGTGATCCAGGACATGTGCAGGAGGGCTCTAGGTCGTGTGCAGGAGGGCTGTAGGATGTGTGAAGGAGGGCTCTAGCATGTGTGCACGAGGGCTTTATGACATGTGCTGGAGGGATATAGGATCTGTGTAGGAGGGCTCTAGGATGTGTGGAGGAGGGCTGTAGGATGTGTGAAGGAGGGCACTAGCATGAGTGTTCCAAGGGTTTATGACATGTGCAGGAGGACTCTAGGATATGTGTTGGAGGCCTCTTGTTTGTGTGTTGGAGGATCTAGGATGTGTGCTGGAGGGCTGTAAGATGTGTGAAAGAGAGCTCTAGGATGTGTGTGGGAGGGCTCCATGACATGAGCAGGAGGGCTCTAGGTCATGTGCAGGAGGGCTGTAGGACGTGTGAAGGAGGGCTCTAGCATGTGTGTACGAGGGCTTTATGACATGTGCTAGAGGGATCTAGGATCAGTGTAGGAGGGCTCTAGGATGTGTGTAGGAGGGATCTAGGATGTTTGCAGAAGGTCTGTCAGACATGTTAAGGATGCCTCTAGGACGTGTTTAGGAGGGATCTCTGATGTATCCAGGAGGTCTCTAGTCCTTTGGCAGGAAGGTTGTTGGACATGTGCAGGAGGGCACTAGTATGTATGTAGGAGGACTCTAGGACGTGTGTAGAAGGACTCCAGGGCATGTGTAGGAGGGCTGTAGGTCTTGTGAAGGAGGTCTCTAGGACGTGTGCAGGAAGTCTCTAGGATGTGTGCAAGATGGCTTTAGGAGGTGTGAAGGAGGGCTCTCTGATGTGTGCAGGAGGGCTGTACTAAGTTTGCAGGAGAGTTGTAAGACATGTGCAGGAGGGCTCAGGGGCGTGTGTAGGAGGGCTCTAGGACATGTGTAGGAGGGCTGTTCGACTTGTGAATGTTTACTGCAGTATGTGTGCAGGAGGGTTCTAGGACGTGTGTAGGAGTGTTTTGGATGTGTGTGAATGGATCTAGGACGTGTGCAGGAGGGCTGTACAACGTGTGAAGGAAGGATGTAGGACGTGTGTAGGAGGGTTCTAGGATGTGTGTAGTAGGGCTGCAGGTCTTGTGAATTAAGTCTCTAGGAGAGGTCTAGGATGTGTGTGGGAGGGCTCTAATACGTGCTTAGGAGGGATATAAGAAGTGTGTAGGAGGGCTCAATTCTATTGTACCAGGGCTGTAGGATTTATGAAGGAGGGCTCAAGGACATGTGCAAGAGGACTTATGGTCGTGTGCAGGAGAACTCTAGGATTTGTGCAGGAGAGCTTTAAGTCATGTGCAGGAGGGCTCTAGGACATGTGTAAGAGGGCCCTGTGACATGTGCAGGAGGGCTGAAAGAGGTGTGTAGGCGGTCTGTAGCACGTTTGTAGGAGTGCTCTAATATGTGCTTAGGAGGGATCTAAGAAGATTGTAGGATGGCTCTAAAACGTTTGTAGTAGGGCTGTAGGACATGTGAATGAGAGCTCTACAATGTGTTGAGGAGGGCCCTGGGACATGTGCAGGATGTCTGTAGGACGTGTGAAGTGGGGCTGTAGGAGGTGTGCCAGAGGGCTCTAGTATATGTGCAAGAGTGCTTTAGGATATATGCAGAAAGACTGCAGGACCTGTGAAGGAGGGATCTAGGAAGTGTGTCGAAGGGCTCTAGGATGTGTGTAGGAGGGCTCTATGACATGTGCAGGAGGACGCTAGGACCTGTGTAGGAGGGCTCTTGGTTGTGTGTAGGAGGATCTAGGATGTGTGCAGGAAGGCTGTACGACGTGGGAAGGAGGGCTCTAGGACGTGTGTCGAAGAACTCCAGGACATGTGTAGGAGGGCTGTAGAACATGTTCAGGAGGTCTGTAGTTTGTGTGAAGTAGGGCTCTAGAACGGGTGAAGGAGGGTTGTAGGACATGTGAAAGAGTGCTGTAGGATGTGTGCAGAAAAATTGTAGGAAGAGTAAAGGAGGCCTCTAAGACGTGTGCCAGAAGGCTCAGGGACATGCATAGGAGGGCTATAGGACGTGTGCAGGAGGTGTGTAGGATGTGTGCAGGAAGGCTGTAGGACGTGTGCAGGAGGGCTGTAGGACATGTGCAGGAGAGTTCTAGGGTATGGGTAGGAGTGTTCAAGGACGTGTGTAGGAGGGCTCTATGATGTGTTTAGGAGTGTTCTAGGACGTGCGTAGGAGGGCTGCAGGACTTGTGAATTAAGACTCTAGGTTTGTGTAGTAGGTCTGCAGGACTTCTGAATTAAGGCTCTAGGATGTGCGTAGGAGGGCTACAGGATTTGTGAATTAAGGCTCTAGGACGTGTGCAGGAGAGATCTAGGATGTGTGTAGGAGTGCTCCAGGATGTATGTAGGAGGGCTCTAGGACGTGTTTAGGAGGGTCTAGGACATGCG
>JAJEJO010029335.1:0-11223 GCA_020662805.1 Glaucomys volans
CCCTCCATTCCAAATTTTTTAAGGAATCTCCATACTGCCTTCCAGAGTGGCTGCACCAAACCCACCAGCAATTTATGAGTGTATCTTTTTCTCCACATCCTCTTCAACACCTATTTTTGCTTGTATTATTAATAATTGCCATTATAATTGGAGTGAGATGAAATGTTAGGGTCCTTTTAATTTGTATTTCCTTAATTAGAGATGTTGAACTTTTAAAAATATATTTGTTCATCAATTGAGTATTGTCTGTGAGGTGTCTTCTCAGTTCCTTAGCCCATTTATTGATTGGGTTATGTGTACTTTTAGCATTAAGTTTTTTGAGTTCTTTATGAATTCTGAAGTTTAGTGCTCGATCTGAGGTGCATGTGATAAAGATTTTCTCCCATTCTGTAGGCTCTCTCTTCACGTTATTGATTGTTTCATTTGCTGAGAAAAAGCTTTTAGTTTGAATCCATCCCATTTATTGATTTTTTATTTTATTTCTTGTGCTTTGGGAGTCTTGTTAACGAAGTCTTGTCCTAAGCTGACATGATGAAGATTTGGGTCTACTTTTTCTTCTATTTGGTGCAGGGTATCTGGTCTAATTCCTAGGTCCTTGATCTATTTTGAGTTGAGTTTGGTGCGGAGTGAGACATAGGGGTTTAATTTCATTTTGCTGCATATGTATTTCCAGTTTTCCCAGCACCATTGTTGAACAGGCTATCTTTTTTCCATTGTATGTTTTTGGCACCTTTGTTTAGTATGACATAAGTGTATTTATGTGGGTTTGTCTCTGTGTCTTCTATTCTGTATCATTGGTAAAGACAAGAATCATATAATCATTTCAATAGATGCAGAAAAAGTATTTGATAAAATATAGCACCCCTTCATGTTCAAAAAACTAGAAAAAAATAGAGATAGTAGGAACGTACCTCAACATTGTAAAGACTATCTATGCTAAGCCCACTGCCAGCATCATTCTTAATGGAGAAAAATTAAAGCATTCCCTCTAAAAACTGGAACAGGACAGTCATGCCCTCTTTCACCACTTGTATTCAGCATCATCCTTGAATCTCTAGTCAGAGCAATTAGGTAGGCGAAAGAAATTAAAGGGATACGATTAGGAAAAGAAGAACTCAAACTATCACTATTTGCTGATGACATGATTCTATATTTAGAGGATCCAAAAAATTCCACCAGAAAACCTCTAGAACTCATAAATGAATTCATCACAGTAGCAGGATATAAAATCAATACCTATAAGTTAAATGCATTCCTATACATCAATGATGAATCCAATGCAAAAGAAATTAGGAAAACTATCCCATTCACAATAACCTCAAAAAAGAAATACTTGGTAATCAATCTAATAAAAGAGGTGGTGGGGATATAGCTCAGTTGGTAGAATTCTTGCATGACAAGCACAAAGTTCTGAGTTCAAAAAAAAAAAAAAGACACCTACAAAAAAGGAGAAAGACCTCTACAATGAAAACTACAGAATACTAAAGAAAGAAATTAAAGAAAACCTTAGAAGATGGAAAGATCTCCTATGTTCTTCGATAGGCAGAATTAATATTGTCAAAATGGCCATACTACCAAAAGTGCTATACATATTCAATGCCATTCCAATTAAAATTCCAATGACATACCTCATAGAAATAGAGAAAGAAAGCAATCATGAAATTCATTTGGAAAAATAAGAGACCCAGAATAGCAAAGCAATCCCTAGCAGGAAGAGTGAAGCAGGAGGTATCACAGTACCAGACCTTAAACTCTACTACAGAGCAATAGTAACAAAAATAGCATTGTACTGGTCATCAATATGTTCTTTAGAGTTCTACTAACTAGAATTGCAAGGCACTGAGTCACCTAAGTTCATCTCCCTGTATTTTCATTTGTTTATTTCCTTTTTACTACATTCTACATCCTCCATGCCAGGTCAATGTTAGCTAAACTACATCCTCCATGCCAGGTCAATGTTAGCTAAACTAGATGCTGTCTTTTGGTGGAAGCATGTTACAACTGCTAGAAGACACAATCACATATGTGATCTCGACATACCACAGAAAGTACCAGTAGAGTTGTGCAAAAATAACCTGAAGACTTTACAACTTCAGGGAGTGTCAGATAATAGTCCATGAGAAGGTAATCATTGGTTTTGGTCCTGAAGAATGATTTAAACAAAAGAATTTAGGGAGGAGGGTGGATGTTTCTGGAAAAACAGCATATTCCAAGACAGTCAGAAGCAAAATCATTTACTTTATTCAGTGCTCACATTTTCAGGGGTCTCAGTCCAAAGACAGCCAGTCTCTCCGGGCTCAAGGTGAGGTATAACATCATGGAGGAAGAGTGTGGAGGAAAGAAGCTCAGGATATGATCACCAGGAAGCAGAGCTACATAACATTTTTAATGGATGACTAGTACTTTGGTAGTTCTGGATGTTAGCTATAGGAAAGGCAAAGTAAAGAAGACAGATCTATCAGATGGGTAATAAGCATCTCTAAAGAGTTTATGTAATTTATACAAATTAAAATAAACATATTAACATAAGCAGCTACTTCTATTAGTTTAAGAGACAATTGTCTTTCTTAGATGAGCTGAAATGAACCCCACTTTTCAGTTGTAAACAGTTCTGTGTTACCAAGAATATGATTTTGTGACAATTATTTCTGCTCAGACCACTAAAGTTATAAGAAAGCATCCCAGAATGGATCAATAGAGTTTCAAATTGAGAAAGTAACTTGATTCAGCAATATTTAGAAGATTTCCCTCTGGGTTATCATTTTTTAATAAGTGTTCAGGAATCTAGGTCTTTGAGGCTGGAGGAAAAAAAATCTTTTAAAGTGGGTATTAGTCTATTACCAGGAAAATTTAAAACTAAATGTGTTTAATATTGCATGATCAAATATTATTAAATAAAGATGCTTTATCAAAATTTGTTCAAAACTAAGGCAAGCATGAGAAATGCAACTGTTTGAGGATATTAATATGCAATGACTTAAAAATTAATGTAGCATATTGCTTGCTTATCTCTTTTCACAAAACATTCCCAATATCTGTGCTTTGCTCTTCATGAATTCCAATTATCTATATATATGTATATATATTTATCTACATGTATATATTATCTAATTCCAATTATCTATATATATGTATATATGTAAATGTGTGTGTGCGTGTGTGTGTATATATGTATAAAGTGCCAAATTTTTAATGCTTAATTTGCAAGTTCATACAAAGATTGTGGCTACTAGCAAATGGGTACTTGGATATAAAATGTTCTAAGATAAACTTGAATACCACTACCCAAATTTGTAAATTCTCAAACTTATAAAACCTGTGACTAGCTAACTCAGTTGCTTAGTCCACAAAGCCTAGACACCACTTTTATGAGGTTAACATTCAGTTACCTAGGCTCTGTTCATGACAGCACTATCAATCTGTTTCACTACTTTTAGGGCTAAATTTTCTTGACCTGGTCATTAACAATAGTTTCAGCCTTGAACCTTGAAAAATTAAAATTCTCTGAGCCAGATGTTTATCATCCATGGGAGATAGGAGACTGCATATCAAGAAGGTCATCCTTTTGAGCTCTATGAATCAGTTTGCTTTCTTCCTGGTTGTTTGATGTTCAAGAGCTTACTCACTAGAGAGTATCGCTCCTTGTATAGTAAACTATTAGTTCCTACCTTCCCCAAAATATGCTTCCCTAAAATGAATGAAAGCAGGATCATCCTTGGGAAAGTAAAAGGAGAAAAGAGCAGAGGAAGAGTCAGATTATGCTTTTTGGCATTCTTCAGCACTCATGATTATTTCTTGGGGGAAACAGTCTTTGTCTAGGACTTTGCTCATGGCAAAGCTCTTGCTACTAGCACAAACCAAATGGTGGAGGAATGCCAAGAAGGATATGAATATCTATGTATGATGTGACACATTCTTTACCAAATGGAGCACTGCTTTTTCACCTAGTTTATGTGTCAGAATGAAACTATGCAGCACTGACATTGTTTGGGAAAATATTAGTGCTTTTTTTCCCTGTGTTAATTGAGTAGATTTGAGTTTGCCTTAGTTTCTGGTAAAATGCTTTTTCCAGTGTTTTTTTGTTTTTTTGTTTTGTTTTGTTTTTGTACAGACTTCATTTCGATTCATTGTACACATATGGGGTACATATTTATTTTCATTTCTACGGTTGTGCATGAGGTACATTCATATCATTCTTGTTCATCATACATGTACATAGGGTAATAATGTCTGTCTCATTCCACCATTTTTCATACCCCCTCCACCTCCAGTGGTTTTTTACAATGGTTTAAATTACTTTTTCTAGTCCTCTCTTTTTAAATAAGTTTAATTATATTTAAATTTCTAACTCCACAGACAGAGTGTAGTCAGTTTGACACTGAGTCAATTTTGTTCATTTTTGTCTCTATCCAAGTGTAGGCAATTTTCAAAAAGAATTCTGTTTTGAGATCCTCATGGGGTGCCTAAAACTCCAATAAGCTTATAAACTATCACTTTATTTACCAAAAGGAACTTGAAATTAATCCTAATTCATTGCAATAGTATCTTCTCCAAGTTTTAGTCAATTAATTAATTGTGCTTTCTTAAGTTAAAATCTGTCTTTAGTAGTTCCTTATTTCAGGCTGCTAAAACAAAATACCAGAAACCAATGGCTATTAAAGAAATATTCAATGATGCTCATCAAAGAACAGCAAGGCCCTTTATTCAGGACCACGGCTTTGGTTAGAGGGACCACTGCAGTGAGGATGTGCATAGAGGAATGATGCTGGGATTAACCCTGAATACAGCATGGGCAAAGGGGAATTTATAGCCAAAGAGCTATGAGGAGAAAAGGGAATTCAGGTTAAACAGACCTAACAGGATTATTGCTGAAGAAAGGCTAGGATGATTTGATTTCACCTTGGGAATAGTGGAGGATGAGGAAGGAGCCTGATCAGATATTGAGGATAATAAGGTATTCATCATTCTAAATAGACTCAGCCTTTTGAGTTAGTTTCTTTTGCTAAAGCTGGCTTTTGCAAACCAATACACTGATGGGCCTAGGAAATTTTCAGAAGCCTGACTAGTTCAGTCAATTAAAGAATATTAATCATCATTTAAGAAATTGACCTTTGATTCCCCAGAGCTCTGCGCTGGGAAGTCTAAGGTAGAGGAACCAGCAGATTTAGTTGTTAGTGAGAGGCTCTTCCTGGTGTACAAATAGCCAACTTCTTGTTGGGTGCTCACATGGTCCTTGCTCAGGGTGAGCGCACTGAGGGTCTCTTCTTGTAAGCACACTAATGCCATTAAGGGGCTGCACCCTCATGACCTCATCTAAATCCAATCTCCTCCTGAAGACCCTGCATTCCAATACTATGACCTTGGGGTTGGGGATTCAACATGAATTTGGGGGTTGCATAAACATTCAGTCCATAACTGTCAGGATAGAATCAATACTCTTAGTATTTTTTTTCAAAAAAAGAGACTTATAGGTAATCAGATAAAGCATGTTATGCTTCCAAATATTCATTTTCTATTCATTTAATAGCCTTTCTTGCCTCTGTGAAGTAGAGAATTAGTAAAGTTTACAGATGATTTGGTCTGGATTCAAATATTAGTTTAAATTGCTTCTTTAATATTGATTTAAATTTTCTATTTGTGTCAGTTCTCTATTAGAGTAAGTATGTAAGGACAGCAGAAGTCTTTTACTAGTCTAGAATCCACAGATTAATAGAACCTAGGAGAAAAAAAAAATTACTGCATAATTAGAGACAGATAAAGTGGCGGGGGGGAGTCTGTCAAGACTGGACAGGTTAGCAGGAGTCTTTACTGAGGAGAGATGGGGCTTCCTAGTTAACACCATTTCTGTTGGACTAGAAACCATTCTCTTTGGAGCAAGTACATTTTGAAATTGTTTTATTACCTTTTTTCCCCAAAAAAATAGGTAAATAGGGTTACATTGGTATTAGCAATATAGAATTTTCATAATTAGTTATGTGAATATATTCTTGACAACTTTAAAAATTTAAAAATTTCAACAAACATCCACTGTTTTCCTGAGAAAAAGAAAATGGATCATAATTTATAAAAGTATTACAGAGTAAATTTCTAGGTTTAGGGCTTAATTTTGCTTTCAAATTAAGTTGGATAGATATGGATTTGTTTTCAGAAGTATAGCAGTTTTATCTTGGCAATTATGAAATACATAATTTCATTAGTGAAATGCAGCAATTGAGAACTCTACAAACCTAAGATAAAATTGCATAAATTGTATGGGACAGAAAAGAAATATAAATACAATAGACTTTAGAAAAGATTAGACATGTGATAGGGTTAAATAGAACATATTATTTAGAAAAAACAATGTGCATATACCTAGCTCCCTTGAGTCTTACCCTGGAAGGCAAGCATGAAAGTTATAATTGGACACAGAGCTGATGTTCTTCTCCAATAGATCTGGTATCCAGAAGGCTCAGAACCTCTAGCACTCTAGGGAAACTTCTTTTCCAGATCATGCATTCCTTCTTTCATGCCCTGTAATTTTTTTTTTTGGCTTCTATTTTGGGAGTAGATCTTGTATAATGTCAGGCCACTTTAATTGTATTTAATCTGGTAAGATGGAATGGGACACTGAATTCTGCCTGTTGAGCTGATTTTATTAGCACAAAAGGGAACAGATTTTGTTTGTCTTCCCCAAAACCCTTCAGTTAATGTATTTTTGTAGTTTGACTCTTTTTTTTAATAATACTAAACACTTGTCTGAGTCTGTTTGGATTGCTCTAAAATATTACCATAGACTGGGTAGTTTACAAACAATAAAAACTTATTTCCTACAATTTTGGAGTCCGGAAGTTTGTGATCAGGAGGCCATCACAATCAAGTCCTTATGAGGGCTCTCCTGGTTCTGAGACTAGTCTTCTCACTGTGTCCTCACATGGAAGAGTGAAAGGAATTTCCTGAGACTCCAAGCACCAATTCTGTTCATGAAGTCTCTACACTTATGACCTATCATTTCCCAAACACCCCACCTTCCAGCACCATTAACCAGGATTTCAACTCAAAAACTCCGGGGGATATAAACATTGAGAACACAGCAGCACTTTCAACCATTTCTCAATGTATATGCTTTATTGTCTAGATGCCTTCTCATTCAATGTCTCCTCTCAAAATGCGCCATTGAGAAATAAATATTGCATTCCAAATAAGATCGGAGCAAAATCTAGACTCCTATGTTTATATAGTCAGAGTGTCATTTGGTAAACTTACTTTGAGCTGTGGCCAATTAAAATCGCTGCATGTTATACATAAACTGCTGCTAAACTAAGTCTAAAGGGAAGGATATTTACAAAACTGATGTTTTACTTGCACCTGAGATTAACTATTTTCACTTAAAGTATGATTCCATATTTTAGTCTACTTTAGATATTATAGAATGTTACACTTAATTCACATATATTAACAATTCCTCTTAGAATTGTCTCCTAAAACCGAATATATATTTCACCTCATGGCATTTTTTGTGTCTTTGATCAGTGTCTCTAGAGACATGTCTTCACATGGAGATCAAGCTATTATTTGTTATTCTGGGGGTTTCGGTATTAAATCAGCTACCTTTTTTATCTTGTCCTTATAGCTATGCCTTAAAACTGACAAATGTTTTATTAAACTCAAAATGATGTGTTTTTCTAATACAATAGGTCATAATAGAGGAAATGAAGTCTTTTAGAAGACTTTCTTAAGAAGCTCATACGAGCACTAAATAGACACTCTCATTTTTTCTTTTAATAAGTGTTTCTCTAAAAATCAGCATCTGTATCACTCATAACACTGACTTAAGAACCTGATTCAAACATATAACTGGAATGAATATACCAAAGAGCAATTTGAGTAAAAACCAGAGGGGCAATTTAGAAATCATATAATTGAGCTATTTCCTAATTTGCTGGAGGTGGCAGTGAAACTGCCATCAGGCACTGTATAAGTCAGCATTCCAGCCAGAAATGATGGATTCAGGTCTTTCCCATTGGAATCCTTTCCTTAGTTTATTCAACTAATTATTTATGTTGTTTTATTGAATCTGTTAAAGAACAGATGAAAAAACTTATACTTACCATTCCACAGCTTAAGTGATAAAGTCAGGGATCAATTCCAGCTGAATCTGACTCCAAAATCATACTGTTTTACTCATAAGCTCTCTTTCTGCCATTTCATTTGTGAAATAAGGAGGATACAATAAATGCTATCTAAAATTACTTCAATTTTGAACGTTCAGTTCAATTTTATTGTAAACATTAATGGTGATATAAACCTTATGTATTTGTAGAAAGAACTACTTGTAAATTTGTCCTATTTTGAAGCAATTCTGTTCTTCCTTTTTATTTGACCAAATGTCAAGAATACATATTCCTCTCTCCATCTTTTTCTCTCTTTCTTTATTTTATGTATATACAAGACATTCTAAACACCAAGTGGAGACTGCAAAAAACTCCACACTGGGATACACTTTCAAAACAATTTAGCCACTTTGAAATGTAAATTTGATAAGCAAAAGCATTACTGACACAGCTACTGTACTTCTTGCAGAGCCTTAAGCAGGTGCAAATGAGTTCACTTTGTGATAAGAACCTGCATCTGTTGGAGAGCAGCATTTGGAAGTAGCCTGTTAGCAAATTCTAAGATATCTGAAATGAGAAGAACATATTAAATTGAGAAGGGAGATTTGAAGTGATAGCCATGTATTGATGCACATCGGTAATCATGGGTTAAAGTTTGTATAGCCTGAGGAGTCCCTGCTATTTTTGTTTACTGATATCACCTCTTCAGTTTTACAATGCCAATCAACACCTGTACTGTCAGAATTCTCTTGTGGAGAATTCTCTTATGTCTGTCTGGTCACATCCTTCTCTTGTACAGGAAAACTCTCAATATGATCAAATCTAGATTCTAGGAATTTCTACAGATGAATAATTATTGATTAGTTATATTAATCTTTTTCTTGATAATAGGTTTTGAATTACTTATATTTAGTGTTATGGTTTGAATGTGAGTTGTCTCCCAAAAACTCATGTGTGAGACAATGCAAGAAGGTTCAGAGGAGAAATGATTGGGTTATAAGAGTCTTAACTCAATCAGTGAATTAATCCCCTAATAGGGATCAATTGAGTGGTAACTGGAGGAGGTGGGACTTGGGGCATGACTTTGGCATATATATTTTGTATCTGGAGAGTAGAAACTCTCTGCTTCTTGATCACGCTGTGAGCTTCTTCCCTCTGACACACTCTACCGCCATGATATTCTGTCTCACCTCTAATCCTGAGGAATAGAGTCACCTGCTAGAGACTAGGACCTCTGAAACCGTAAGCCCTTTAAATAAACTTTTCCTCCTCTACAATTGTGCTTTTTGGGTCCTTTAGTCACAGCAGTGAAAAAGCTGACTAAAACATTTAGTAAATTTTAATCATTGGTTTTAAACAAAATATTACAATTTAATTTACTCTCTATAATGAAAAAGCCTTCAATTATATGCTAATCACTTAGCATCATTCTTTGATGACTTTTAATTTCCCTTTAGAAAGGGAAATTTTGTTTATAATTCCATAGATTTTATTAGAGTAAGAACCAATATGTGATATTTTAAGTCAATTCCTGAGTTAGGATTCCTACAAATAACACTGCTTTTTTGTAGTGATCCAGCATTAAAGCAAAATAAAACAAACACATTTTTTAAAAAACATATTCAATTTCCTGAAAGGGTTGTATTTTAAAAAGTAATATATTAAAAAAATTATCATGCTGTATTTATTAATTTTTCAATATAAAGCATAGTAGGCATATTCAGAGTTGGAAAAAGTACAGAAATAATTTTTACTGATTGTTTCTTAAATAAAATAGTGAGGAAATTGTTATGTTCATACTACTATGGAAATTATAGGTGCTGGATATCTATCAAGACTATCAAGATTAGTCTAAGCATAATATTAAAAAAATACTTGGCAGTGGGCACACAAAGGGTACTAACTATCCACAAAAGATATTGACCATTAACGACTTATAGTGCTGAAAATGTGGAGGCCACCTGAATACTGGCCTGGTGTAGATCCTATTATTTCCCCATTTTCATAGAAAAGTAACTGAGATTTAACTGAATAATTTTGGCAAAGTCCATAACAAATATAAGATTGTCACATTGTCTGTTAAACCTAAGCTGAGTTGACTCAAAACCTTGCTCTACTGCTACAAATATATTGATGATCTATGTAGACTTTGGCAGATGGTAAACAATGTGTATTGGATGAGAGAACTCGGCTAAAATATTAACATAGCTTGTGAATCTAGGTATGACTTCAAGGTTTATAATCCGATACTGTAATTTTTCAGGAAACCTAAGTCTAAAGTCATTAAGTGATGCTTTTCTTTTCAGACTGTTTTGTTCCTCAATCATGCAATCTAATTTTCACATGATATATATTAGAAATACTCTCATTTATGTCTTTGAACTTACTAATAGAAACACCAGGTGATAAACTATGGATTTAGAAATGCCTGATTACCTGCAAATGTTTACCCATTTGAACAAAATATAAAGGTATAAAAAGTTATACACATATTGAAATAACTTGTACTTTGGTAGACTTATTCCCACAGGCAAGTATGGAGTATATCAGAGAACTATGTGCTGATTAAACATAACACTTTCCCATACATTTTAAACAAAAAATGGAAAGATTGCCAATATACAGAGAGTGAATCTCTTTAAAAGAATATATAAAATTAATATAATTTTGCCGGGGTCCAGCCCTAGCACAAAGGGTCGTGGCGCTCTCTGGTGATTGGGATGGCGTCGGTGAGGTGGAGAACAAAGCAACACAGACTCAGTGATCTGAGGCTAAGTTGTGTTCTAACTTTATTTTTTCCACACACCATTTTTATATGTTAGCTTCTAGCTTGAGTACAATATCTTGAGGTCACACAAAAGGAAACTGATGCAAACAACAAGACAATAGGCAAAACATATTAGCAGATTAAATATTATCAACTCTTCATAATGTTTTTAAGTATTCTTCTATATAATCTTTAACTAGTTCTACTATATTACTGGGAATATCATGCACAGAAGTCATTTCTATGAACAACATATAAGCTTACACTATGTGGTTAATAATTAGTTCAATAGGAACAAGAGCTCTTGCTAGATTACACCTCCTGCTTTTGCCCAGTAAGCATTAGCCTGTCCTGCCCAAGAAA
>JAJEJO010029343.1:0-18340 GCA_020662805.1 Glaucomys volans
TTTCTCATCTGTAAAATGGGATTAACGAGACTGTCTACTTCATAGGGTTGTGAGGATTGATATTTGTAAAGTACCTAGTGCCTGGTATGTTATATCAATAGCAAATACTTGTAGTAATTAATAAGTCCCAGGCACTGTTTTAAGCTATTATCGGTTTATAGCTGAGGAAATACTTTACAGTGTGGGAAAATTACCTAACTTACCCAAAGTCACACAAGTAGTAAGCAGCAAAGGTAAGATCCAAACCCAGGGAGTCAATGTCCAGACCTTATCCTATTGACTATTACATGATCCTGCTGTATAAACACTTACTTATTGAAATAATAACGAGTGATGAATATCTGATGGTCTGGGGGGGTCCCTCTCAGTGTATCTAAACATGTCTGTTTTGTCCTTATTCTTGAAAGATAGTTTTTCTGGGTATATAATTCTAGGTTTAGTTATTTTCTTTCAGCATTTCAAAGATGATACTCTGCTATCTTGATTTCCATTGTTCCTGTCAGTGTGATAGTGTAATTAATTGATCTTTTGTAGGAAATATGTCATTTCTCTGTTGTTTAGGTACTGGAGATTGAACCCAGGGGTGTTTTTTATTTTTCATTTTGAGACAGAGTCTCATTAAATTGCTGAGGCTAGCTTTGAACTTGTGATCCTCCTACCTCAGCCTCTTGAGTTGCTGGGTTTATAGGCATGCACCACCATGCCTGGCTCTGTTTTTAGTATCTTCTCACTCAATATTTTTGTCATTCTACAGTTTCACCACCATTTAAATAGTTGTGTATGCTAGAGTTAAATCAATCTTCTGTCTGTCTTTTGGCCTCTCCTTAACATTGTCTATCTCTGTGGCTGTGTGCTGCATCCTGGATAACTTTTCCTGATATATCTCTCCACCTGTCTCTAATTTGCTGTTTTACTTTATCCATTATATCTTTGAAAAATTGATAGACTTTATTTTTGAAGCAGTTTTACATCTGCAGAAAACTGAGCAAAGAATACCCATATATGCCCTTTCTCCTCTTCCTCCCCCACTTTCCCTGTTCATATTTTAATATGGTATATTTATTACTGCTGATGAGCTTATATTGATACATAATTACTAACTAAAATCCCCAGTTTACTTTAGGATCCACTCTTAATATTGTATATTCTGTGGGTTTTATTTTGTTGCCATACTAGGAATTGAACCTAGGGGTACCATACCACTGAGCTACAGCTACAGCTCTTTTTTTTTTTTTTTTTGCGGTGCTGGGGATTGAACCCAGGCCCTTGTGCTTGACAAGCAAGCACTCTACCAACTGAGCTATATCCTCAGCCCGACACCTCTTTTTTATTTTTTGGGACAGGGTCTCTCTAAATTACAGAGGCTGGCCTTGAACTTGGCAACACTTTTGTGTTAGCCTTCTGCGTCTCTGGGATTAGGGTGTGCACCACCATGCCTGGCTATTTGTGGATTTTGACAAATGTATTAGTTTACTAGGGCTGCCAAAACAAATGCTACAAACTGGGTTATTTAACCAACAAATTTATTTTATTAGAGTTCTGAAGACTAGAAGTCCAAGGTCAAACTGTCAGTAGGGTTGATTTCTTCTTGCATATGAATGTCTTCTCTGTCTTCACATGGTCTTCCTCCAGTGTACATCTGTGTCCTAATCTCTTAAAGAATTAGAGCTGAGTAGACTGAGACAGATGGTATTACCCTATGTGTATTTAAGATTACATGAATTGTGTGAATCTACATTGTGTACAACCATAGAAATGAAAAGTTGTACCACATTTGTGTACAAAAAAAGTGTGGGAAAATACTGTCATGTATACCTAAATATAAAAGATGTAAATAAAAAAAAAAAGAAAAAGAAGAGAAAAGAATTACAGCTGGACCCCATCCTAATAGTCTCATTTTAACTTAATCCCTTTTTAAAACTGTCTTCAAAACAGTTGTATTCTAAAGTACTGGAGGTTAGGACATAAACATTAGAATTATTTTTTTGGGGTGCATAATTCAGGTCATAACAACATGTAGCTGACATTACAGTATCACATAGAATAGTTTAAAATCACTAAAAAATACCCTATGCACCACCTGTTCATTTTTTTCTCCCTCTCCATGAATCTCTAACAACCCTGATCTTTTTGTTATCTTATAGTTTTGACTTTTACAGAATGTCATATAATTGGAATTATATAGTATATAGCCTTTTCAAATTGGGTTCTTTCATTCAGCAATACACATTTAAGATTTCTCTGTGTCTTTATGTGACTCGACTGCTCTTGGCTTTTTATTGTTAGATATCCATTCATTTGTATCTCAACAATTACATTTTTTATTTCTACAAGTTCTATTTGGTATCATCACAGATTTGTCTATTTTTTGTGTGAGTTGCATGCCTGTTTTCTGTGATTCCATGTGTTATTTCTCTAAACATTTCATACATACCTATTTTTGCATTTTGTGGCTGATAACCCTGATAACTGAAGTCTTTGGGGTCTAACTCTTGCTTCTATTCTTACTTGTTTTCTATATCTGTAGTGATCTATGATTGTGAGCCTGTAATATATATATATATTTTTTAATGAAATGTTGACTGTCCTAGAGGCTAAAGTGGGGAATGCTTCCCTCCAAAAAGGATCAGCATTTGATTCATCTAGATACCAGAGAGTACAACCAATGGGAATCATTCTAGCCTTGTTCAAGGATTGGGTTAATCTGGGAGCCTCAGGTAGCCCCTTTGCCACATCATAATGAATATTTACTTTCAGGGCAGCCTTTCCATTTTCTGGTTGTTCACTCTTGCTCACCTGATTTTTAGTTTAGTTTGTGTTTGTGGAGGGATTTCTATTATTACAGTGAGTCCATTCTGAAAGTCTATTTTATGTACAGTTTCATTGTTTTATAGGAGGATATCCCTTCAGGTTGTTTAGTTGGGCACCATGCCAAAGCAGGATTCAGTTGTCTTAGTTTAGGGACTGGGGTAGAATGATGGTAATCACATTAGGCACCTCCAGTTCTCCTGGGCATCCTCCCAATTTCACTCAGTCATTTGCTCTTCAGGATCAAACTTTGGGCTCTAGGCAAGTGACACTTTTTCTCTTGACCAGCAGTGCATTCTGTTGGGAATGAAAAGTGATGATGGTTAATTTGGATACTGACCCCATTTGCTAATCTGGGTGAATTTGTATTCCCCTGAGGTAGCACTGATGAAAATTAGATTTGAATTTATTTCTGGGAAAAAACAGTCTGGAAGACAGATGTCTGAAAAGGTAGAAGATTGAAGGTTAAATTTCAGATTGGCTAGTTAGTAGCAATGTGACCTGATAGAGCTGATATGACTTCTCTGAGCCTCAGAAGTCTCAATTGTAAAGAATCGCTGATTGTTTACAATATGTTCAACACTGTGTTAAGATTTTTATATTTCTTTTTTAATATTTGGTAAAAATCTTACAACACAATTATTATGCTTTTCTTATTTTTTTATTTTTATTTTATTCTTTCCAGTCCTGAGGATCAACCCAAGACCTCACACAGGCTAGGAAAGTGCTCAAACACTGAGCTAAGTTCCCAAGCCCTTATGCCTACTTTAACGATGAGAAAACTGAAATATAAGGAAGTAAAGTGGGTTATCGTTAAGGCCAAATTCAAGTGAATTAGCACATGTAGTATGCTAGTCACAGATAAACTGGTTAATAAATAATAGCATTATTATGATCACTAACATTTTCTGGATATTAAATTAAGTCTTTCATGTGATGTGGCCTAAAAAAGATTTGTTTATTCAACAACTACTTTATGGAGCACTTGCTATAGACGTGTACTGTTAAAGGTTAGGAAAACAGGGGGAATGGGACAGATAGGGTCCTAGCACTCAGGGAGCTCCCTTTGGAGTGAGGGAGATGGATACATAAATATTTACAATTTAGTCTGGAAAGTGCTGCAATGGGAGAAGAATAGGCTGGTTTGGGAGTCAGGGGAGATTTATAAGAATTGCCCTCTTATTACAAATGAAGACTGATTGGAGAGGAGGGTGGGAGGAAAGGCAGAGGTAAAGTGATTATGAAATAGTGGAGGGGAGAGAGTGCCTGCTGCATTTATTTATTTATTTTTGTTTCTTTGTTTCTGTGGTGCTGGGGAGTCAAACCCAGGGCCTTGAGCATGCTAGGCAATTGCTCTACCACTGAACCATATCCCCATCCTACATGCTGCATTTAAAGAAATAAAAGTACTGTGTATGGGGTTTTAGGAAAAGTGTGGAAAGTGGCTGAAGAGGTGGGCATAGCCTCAAAGCCTTTGTAAGCTCTGCTTCCAGCCTTGGAGCTTTATCTTTAGGGCATTGTAAAGCCTATGAAAGTCTTCTTATCCATCAGTGATATGATTCGAAAAGATCACTCCTGCTGAATTGGGGGAATACTAACAACAATCACTTAAAATGCATTACCTCATTTAATCCTTACAGCAACACTCAGAAGTATGTATTATCATCTTCATTTTTAAGATATGGAAATTGAGACTTGGAGAGCTTACTTCACTCACAAAAATTCACATACTTAATGGGAAGTGGAGTCCCATGTCTGACTCTAAAGCTGTATTGCTATGTCACCTTCAACTAATTACAATTTGTTATGACCTGCTTTATGTTTACTGTGTGGAAAATTCTCATCCATTCATTCATTCATTCATTCATTCTTATAGTATTGTTGGCATACTCTGTGATAGTTTACAAAGCATTTCATATCATTATTTAATTTCCTTAAAAACTATTGATTGGGTGATATTATTTCCATTTTATAGATATGAGAACTGAGGCATGGGTAGGGGACTATCCAGGTTCTCATATTTCTAGCAGGGAAGCTCCATCTTCAACACAGGCTTTTAATAGAGGAAAGCCTTTTTGTGGGTATCTTATGAATATGCCACACTTCTTTTTTGGATTGGTGCCCTTTGTTCTTGGTGTGAATGTTTATAAGGCTTTTTCCTTCCAGGTTTTGGGGATCATATTCACTGGAGAACACTAGAAGATGGGAAGAGAGAAGCAGCTGCCAGGTACAAAACGTGGTTTTAGGTCATTTATGGTGGTAAGACTCTTTCTAACCATCAGTGTAGCAATTTCAGATGAAGGGCTATGGCAAGGCAGAGTGAGAACTGAATAATTGCCTCTTAATAACAATAATAATAATAATAGCTAACACTATGTGCTTACTGTGTACCAGATATTAAATTATATGAATTAACTTGCTTTATTCTCACAAGAACTCTATGAGGGGGTACTATTGCTACCTTCTTTTTAGAGATGAGAAAACTGAGGCATAGAGCAATTAAGTAACTTACCCAAGATCACACAACTAGTAAGTAGCAGAGCCTTGATTCTGACCCAGGCACTTCCTTCAAGGCCTGCACTCTCAACCAGAACACCATACAGCTTACTAGACTCAAGTAGGCTCATATTCCAAGTGGGTTTAGTTTATGCGCACACAACTCAGATCAGGAAGAAAAGGAGGGCTAAGCACTGTTTTATAGGCATTGATCTATTTAATCTTTACCACCTCTGAGTTGGTACATCTGTGAACTAACTTATAATTTTATAGAAAAGGAAATAAAAATGCAGAAGAACGAAATAACTTGCCAATAGTTAAACTACTAGTAAGTGGCAAAGCCAAGGCTTGCATTCTCTCCTACATTCTACTGGAACCATACGAAGATCTACTCTACCACAATATGTGTTCCTACATTATACACACTTATAATTTCAGAGGTACACACGTCTCCATCTACTAAACTGTAGTGTTTCCTGCTCCCAGAACAAATCCTACAGTTTCCTGGCTCTGAGTCTCAGACCTTCTGCAGTACAGTTGCAGTATTTAGCAAATAAAAACAAAGGATACCCAATTAAGTTCGAATTTTAGGCAAACAATATAAAATATGTACATGCAATTTGGGGACACACGTAACTGTAAAAAGTTTTTTTTATCTGAAATTCAAATTTAACTGGACATCCAGTATTTGTCAACTCTGCTCAAGAGAAAATTTTCTATTAGTCGTTAAATTTCAGATTTAAAGTCTTTAATGATTTCTCTGAGCAGTTTTTCTCTTCTATTTTTTTATAACCCAACTTACACCTACCCATTATAGCATTTATTACTCTGAGTGTAGGTGCTTGATTCTTCCCATCAGACTCTTGATCTCCTGCAGGGGAAGTGTTTTATGTTCATCTCTAAATTCCCAGTCATGGAGATTAAAATGGTTATTGAATAAACATTTATTGAGCTCCAGTAGGTGTAAGAGCACGCATGAAGAGAACAAGTGTTTACCAATTGCCTTCTGTATGCTAAATATAAGTGCTAACAGTTTTGCGTTACTTAATGCTCATTAATAAATAAATGGATGGGCTCAGTCTTCGACACAGGGGGACCACAGTCTCCTGAAGCCTGTAACTTTTGGCAAGAATAACTAATGCCAATCTAGTCTCTGCTTCTCCTGAGAAAGCGGAAGGAGCCCGTTTCTATAGAAACAAGAGGTCTTGCAAGTCAATAGAAGCCGGAAGTGTAAGTCAGCGTATACTTCCGGTTTAAACCAGAGACGCGGACAACGCGGAAGTTGACGCAGCGTGTTTGCACATGGCCGCTCCCGGGTAGGATGCCACTTGTGGTGTTTTGCGGGCTGCCGTACAGCGGCAAGAGCCGCCGTGCGGAGGAGCTTCGCCAGACACTGTCGGCCGAGGGCCGCACCGTGTACGTGGTGGATGACGCTTCTGTGCTGGGCACGGAGGACCCGACGGTGTATGGCGATTCTGCCCGTGAAAAAGCTTTGCGTGGAGCCCTGCGAGCCTCTGTGGAACGGCGTCTGAGTCGCCACGACGTCGTCATCCTGGACTCCCTTAACTACATCAAAGGATTCCGCTACGAGCTCTACTGCTTAGCACGGGCAGCGCGCACGCCGCTTTGCCTGGTCCATTGCCTAAGGCCAGGCGGTGCGAGCCGAGGACTAAAGGTGACCGGCGGGGACGAGAACCCGGACCAGAACGTCAATGTGAGTTGGCGGCCCCGCGCCGAGGAGGACGGGAAATCTGAGGCTGCAGGCACCAGTGCTGTCGCCGAACCGATCTCTATAGTAAATGGGAGAACCCGGGCCTGTGTACCTAGGGAACTGGAGCTAGAAGGAGCCGGAGCATCAGATTCTTCAGCGGTAATGATTCATGAATCCGAGAAGTCTGTGAAGCATGTGTCCAGTGCCTTTTACCCTCCCGAACTAATGGAGGCTCTAACACTGCGCTTTGAGACTCCTGACTCTCGGAACCGTTGGGATCGGCCTTTATTTACTGTGGTGGGCTTAGAAGAGGCATTACCTCTGGCGGAGATCCGGGCTGCCCTTTTTGAAAACCGGGCTCCCCCACCACATCAATCTACACAATCCCAGCCCCTTGCCTCCGGCAGCTTTCTACACCAGTTGGATCAAGTCACAAGCCAGGTGTTGGCCAGACTGATGGAAGCACAGAAGTGCGCTGTGCCTGGGGACTTGTTAACAGTTCCAGGCACCACAGAGCACCTAAGGTTCACTCGGCCCTTGACCATGGCAGAACTGAGTCGTCTCCGTCGCCAGTTTATTTCCTACACTAAAATGCATCCCAACAATGAGAACCTGCATCAACTGGCTAATATGTTTATTCAGTATCTGGGTCAGAGCTTGCACTGATCAGAGCTGTAGGGGGCATCCTTAACTTACACTGCAATTTTATTTCCCTAGGAAGAATAGTCTGAAGGTCTGCAGAGTGTGTTGATGAATTACTGGAGCTGCCGAATTTGACTGATTTGTTCAAACTTTACTGACTGCCTCTGTGTCAGGCCCTGAGTTTATAGCATAGGGAGGACAAGGAACTAGTCTGGAGGATCCTGGCAAATTTCTCCAGAGGAGAGAGCCCAAATGGACAGGGATTGCTTAGATTGGATTCTACTTGGTATGTCATTGATTTTCCCCATTTGAATAGTGGGTGAAGAGACTGAATGGATAAGAATTGTTTTAAAAACAGTTGTGAACAGAATCTGAAGATGACAGTTCTGGACTCTGCACTGACCAGTCTTTCTTACTACAAACCTTTTCTGAGTATTCTACCTAATTTTTTGCTCATCTTTATCCTGGGGCTGTGTTCACTGATAAACCCATGGTTTTTGGTCTTTGAGAATCTTTGATTTTGTGAAAGTGAAAGACATAACCACTAGGTCATTTTCTCTAATAAAATCTTTTAAAAGTAGAGTCTGCTGAAATCTCTTTCACTTAATGTAACAATGTTTTCCTTGTAACTTAGTGTAATATTTTATATACACATGTATCATTGTTTTATCTTTGGCTGAAATTGTATTTTGTTAGTGCTCAGTCAAAGACTAGATTGGCCACCCTAAAGTGACTATATTATGGCACCTTAATGACTACTGTGCTTTATTCTATATGTTAAGGTACATATCACATTAACCTTTCATTCTTTTGTTGATTTCTTTGAACAAATGTAAGTACTGTACCTACTTTATTAGTACCTGTGGTTTTTCAAAGAGTAATTAGATTGTTTTTGCCCTTGAGAAGTTTTTGAGAAATACAGATAGGTGATAATGGGATGAAAAAGACTGGTTGTCAGATGGTGGTGACAAATGCTTTAGGAGCTCAGAAGCATTCTAACTAGTTACTGGAAAACAGTTTGGGAAAGGCTTTACAAAGGAGTGAACTCAATTTGCCAGGGAGAAAAGAGGGAGCAAGACATTCTAAAATGTGCATGCTCTGAAAGTGAATAGAGCCTTAAAAGGTGAGATAGATGGGCTGCATTGGTTGATGGTGTATTTATTGCTTGTCAGGTAATCTGGACCACTTTGTGTTTCTGATGCACAGAATTTGTGTGTCAAATGGAAGTTAGCAGTAGGCAACCATAAAGACTTTTTCCATATTTCATTTTTCAAATATTTTGATCCCTTGGGAGTCTCACTTTTCTCATTTCTATTAGGAGACCATTGAAAGTATACTCGAGTTGTTTTGAGGATTTAAATAAGATAATGCATGTAAAGCACATAGCACAATGTAATCTGGTAAACATTTAGCATGTTTTGACTATAAGGATCACCTACATCCTATTACCCACTCAACTTGCCTTTCTTATATGATTTATAAGTCTTTACAAGTACTGGAGGCACAAGTCTATCCTAGGTTTATAGTAAGCATAAGGTGAGATAGTTGAGTAATTCATTTATCACTTACTAAATGAGCTAATTTATGTATATTTAGATAATATTTACTGGCATAAATAAATGCTTTAGAAGTGTTTGTTATCAATAGTTCCTTATCTTAGAAAGAAAGTGTAATGGAGGTGTAGTTCAATATGGTAAGTACTATTAAAACTTCTTTACCTTGTTTAGTATTATGGTGGTATGGTGATAACAGGGTTGTGTGATGGAGAAAACTAGTACCTGCCTACATAGGGCCCTCCTATTTGACATTCGAACTGGAAGCTTTTAAGAGCTTCATTTAGCCAACTGATTCAGGTGGATTATGTGGCTCATTATTTTAAAAATCTCACACTTTTTCATCACTGATTATAAAAATATTTAATTATAGGAAAATTGAAAAATATGTAAATGTAAGAAAAAATCCACAGTCTCATCTATAGATTATGGGTTTTTTTTTTACCTTTTTTAAAATATTAATTTTTTTTAGATGTTGATGAACCTTTATTTCATCTTTTATTTATATGTGGTGTAGAGAATCAAATCCAGTGCCTCACAAGTACCAGGCAAGCGCTCTACCACTGGAGCCACAACCCCAGCTCCTTTACCTTTATTTTATTTATTTATTTTTATGTGGTGCTGAGAATCAAACCTAGTGTCTCACATGTGCTAGATAAGTGTCCTACCACTGAGCCACAACCCCAACCCCAACCCTACCTTATGTTTTGATACATTTCCTTTTGGGCTCTTTTGTCTATAAAGTTGACTAAAACCATATCGAAATTTTGTATCTCAGCTTTTAACATGCCAACAAAGTTTTTCATTTACATTTTCAATGATTATATCATGATAATTTAGAAATACTGGAACCTTTATAATATTGATTTGACATTTTCATCCATTCCAGTCTTTTTAGGTAGCTTTAAAACCCAAGTCTGCAGAATTTACAGAAATATCAGAATTTATCAATTTGCTATCAAATCTATTGTTTTTGAATATTTAGGTAGTCTTATGATTTTCTCAATTGAAATCATACTACGGGAATATGTTTGTCTCCATAAACTGATTGTTTTATTACAATAGCTTTGAGGAAGTACAATTACTAGATTATGAATTCTTTGTTTTGTTTTTAAGTGGATTGCCTTTGATGGTGATTATCCATAAGTCTTGGTGTGGAGCTTGCAAAGGTAAGTAAATGTTCTAAATCTAAAATCAGATCTCAAATATGTTGTCAAAGGTAAACATTTAATAAATATTATCACTGATTCTAGCACAGCACTATGATTGCTTTAAGGAATAACAAATGTATATAGATTTCCTTTCTTCATGGAAGGTGCAGTTATATCTGCAGGGGACTTTAGGGACATGAGGTGATTAAGGTACAGTTATATAAATAGGCGGTGGTGTTACAGAATCCCAGCTACTAAGGAGGCTGAAGGAGTATTGCAATTTTGAGGTCAGTCTCAGCAACTTGGTGAGACCCTGTTTCAGAAAATAAAAGGAACTTGGGGATATAGGTCAGTGGTGGAGCACAACACCAGTACTGAAAAAAAAAAAAAAAAAAAAACAATAGCAACAGTTATGTAAAAAATGGAATTAAGTGCTAAAATGTCACGTGGACAATAAATATTAGAGGAAGCTGTACGTGGTTATGGAAGTTGTCCTGGGGGAGTTGGGAATCAAATCAATCCAAGGTTACATGACTTTGTAGCATGTATTCTTTCTCCTATACCCCCCTGCTGCTTTCCCAATCAGGTTTTATTTTTCATTTGGTATTCTACACTTATTAAAATACTAGTTAGGAAAGGACTATAAAGTTAGTGTAAATAATTATATAATGTATGTACACACACATGTAATAGTGGAATGTTGTTACTCTATTACTCTTAATAGAAGTTGTTGAACTGTAATCATTAAAGAACATAGTGGTGTTTTCCCCCCACCATTTGTATACCATTATTCTTATTCTATTAATGAGATGAAAACTTCAGAGAAATGAAGTCAGTCACTCAAGGTCATAGCTATGCAAATAAATGGCAGAAGCAGCACCAGCATCTAGGTGTTCCAGTTCTGGTTTTGGGGAAAAAAAGAAGAAGAAGAAAAAGTTTCATTTATGTGACTCAGTTTAGCAAATGCCGAACTACCAAGGAGAATAAGTGATGCTTAGGCTTACTGGGGTTTCGATATGATGTTTCTTCTACTCCAAAATCTTCTTTCCCTTCTAGCTTTAAAGCCCAAATTTGCAGAATCTACAGAAATTTCTGAACTTTCCCATAATTTTGTTATGGTAAATCTTGAGGTAAGCCTTAAAGAATTTCTCCTTTTGTGTTATGATTTTAAGACTTTATTGTTTTGAATTTAATATCAGCAAGAGTATAAGTCATGTTGAATAGAGTTGGTTATTTTATATTTGTTTTTCTTTTGACTTCTCATACTAAGGCTTACGTTAGATGTGTTAAAAAGCCATCCAGGGCTGGGGATATAGCTCAGTTGATACCGAGTGCCTGCCTCGCAAGCACCAGGCCCTGGGTTCAATCCCCAGCACCGCAAAACAAAAACAAACAAACAAACAAACAAAAAACCATCCAGTGTCTAATTTGGGGAGGAAGTAGGAAAGGAGAGCTTGAATAAGTATATAACCATACATGGGGGTTACAACACCCTGCAAAGTGTTACTCATTTGAGCACCTGCTTAGTGTTGGAATTTTATATACAGTCTTCCTATTTCCTTCTGAGACATCTTTTATGTACTTCATATAGACTTCAGGGCTTGGAATTTTGTGTCGTAGAATATCTTAGACTTGGAGGAAATTTTTAGGCTATTGGTATTCCCATTTTACAAAAAGAACATCTTAGACCTCAAGAAGGTATGCAATTTGGTCAAAATGACAGAATCTAGTGAATGATAAAAATAGGTATTGTGACCTAGCTGCTGTGTTCCCTTTTAAGGCATGCTCTCCAAGTGTGAAATTACTTGTATACTCTGTGATGATACTTCATCCAAAAGTTTCTGTAAAGATAATGTGTTTTTTTTTCTTTAAGAATTTTTTTTTCTTTTACAGACTGCATTTTGATTCATTGTACACAAGTGGGATACAGCTTTTCATTTCTATAGTTGTACACAATGTAGATTCACACCATTCATGTAATCATACATGTGCATAGGGTAATAATGTCTGTCTCCATCTAATGTCTTTTCTTCCCCCACCCCCTCCCACTCCATTTTCCTCTACACCATCCAAAGTTCCTCCATTGTTCTCTTGTCCCCCTGTCACCCCTCACCCCATTATGTATCATCATTCACTTATCAGAGAAAACATTTGGCCTTTGGTTTTTTGGCTTGTCTTATTTCACTTAGCATGATATTCTCCAACTCTATCCATTTGCCAGCAAATGCCATAATTTTATCCCTCTTTATGGCTGAGTAATATTCCATTGTGTATCTATACCACAGTTTCTTTATTCATTCATCAATTGAAGGGCATCTAGGTTGGTTCCACAATCTAGCTATTGTGAATTGAACAGCTGTGAACATTGATGTGGCTGCATCACTATAGTATGCTGATTTTAAGTCCTTTGGGTATAAACTGAGGAGTTGGATAGCTGGGACTGTAAAGACAATGTTTAACCAAGAATCTTTTGAAAACATTAACAGTTAAGGTTGAGATAGCAGAGGAGTTGCTTATATAGTTAATGGATGACCCAGATGCTCAGCAAAGCAGTTACAACATAGTGTGGGGAGACAGACAACTAGAATATATCAGCCTGTGGTAAATGCTATGGCTAAATATAAAGGACAGGGGCTGGGGATGTGACTCAGTGGTAATGCACTTACCTAGTACTTGTGAGGCACTGGGTTTGATCCTCAGCATAAATAAATAAAGGTATTGCGTCTATCTACAACTAAAAAATATTTATGAAGAAAATAAGGGAGAGGATGGCTTACAATTTTAGGTAAGTGGAAGAAAAGGCAACATTTGAGCAAAAATGGGAAGCAGAAATAGGAGTGAGTTTCTGATGACAAAGGAAGTGTGTTCAGGAATAGGGAAAGAGCAAGTCCAAAAGCCTGAATTACGAGCGCATCTGGTTTGTTGAATGATAGCAACAAAAAGCAGATTAACGGGGCTGAAGAGGGCACATCATGTAGGGCCTTTTAGTCCTGAGCAAGAGGGAAATAAGAAGGCCCTTGAGGAGAGGGAGGACATGATCTGATGAAAGGTTTACATTTACTCTGAATAGGATGAAGAGGAACCCAAGGATGAAGATTTCAGTCCTGATGGGGGTTATATTCCACGAATTCTTTTCTTGGGTAAGGCAAAAATTCTTAATGTGGAGATCCATGATGTTGGTAGAGAAATGATGCAAGACACTGAATCCATCTTGTGAAACTATACTGGGGTGTCCAAAAAGAAATAAAAACCAGTTTTAAGAGAGTAGGGGAGTTCTAAAAACCAGACCTGCAGGTTTGTAGGGAAGCTTTTTTGAATAACCAGCTGCTTTTATGAGCAATGACAGGAGTTTGATCTTCCGTTTATTCATTGAACAGTTATTTGAGCATCAGCCATGTCAGGCACTGTGCATGACACTGGAGGAACAAAAATAAGCCACAATTCCCCCTCCTGACCCTATGGTTCATCTGAGGCAACAGAATAGTACAGCCAAGCAAATGTCTTTCCACAAACAGTTTAATAAGAGATAGTTAATGACTACCTAATCTTTGCCCAACATTTGACTGGATTCTGTGGGGGATAAAAATAAAAATGTTGACCCCATCATTATCAAACAGAAAAAGAACATGCTAGAAAGATGGAACTGCATGTGCCAAGGCATGTGATTGGGTGGGAGGCATTGTTCAGGGAGTTGCAAGGAATTCATTGTGGTTACAGCATGAAATGCTAGGGATAGGGTGGTGAGATAATGGGCAAACATTATTTCCTGGAGTGCCTAGTGTATTATATGTTATAATTATTGCAAACCCTGTCCCTTTTTTCTACAATAGATCCTAGTGGCAGGGTGCATCCTGAAATCATCAATGAGAATGGAAATCCCAGCTACAAGTATTTCTACATCAATGCTGAGCAAGGTACAGTTTTGCTTGAGAAATTGGGGAAGATTGCTGTTAGACTTAACTAGGATGAACCATTGGCAAAGTCTGTGATAGGAACTTAATCCAACCTGTTAGCCAAGCAACTTCTGCATGACTAGCTTTTGCCTAGATCCTTTATAGGGTACAGGAGAAAGATAAAATGGACCCTTCCCTAGCTACTTAGAATCCAGTGGAAGCAGTAACTGATCCACAGGAAGCTGAAGAACTGAGGCTTATGGAGTTAGTCACTTGCTCATGGTCTCAGAGTAAGTTGCTGAGTTGGATTTGAATTCAGAACTTATTTTTTTCCATTGTACTATACTGTCCTTCCTGTAAGAATGCAGAGGAAGGGGAGTACAAACTGTTAGCTGAATAAATGGTTTCATAGATATTGAACTTTAGCTGGACTTATAAGGATTGTCTTTGGACGGACATAAGGAAGACATTTCAAACTATGAAAATGAGGTGTGAGGGGAATGTAGCCTAACATGGAGAGTCTGGAAGGTTTGTACAAAATGTGAGTTGATTGAGTCCTAAAGAATGAGACACAGAAGAAGAATGGGCAAAGCATGTTCCAGGCAGAGTGGCATCAATATAAATAGGCAAAGGAAGGCTGAAATCATCTCATTTAGACTTTTTGGATCTCATATTCTGATGCACAATCATCCCAGGGGAAAGGGTTGGATTTTGTGCCATGTATTGTTACTGTTTTCCTTCCCTAGTCCCCCTGTTCTAGAAAAGAATTATTTTCCAAGTTGTCACCTGTCCTGCATTGTTAAACTGCCAGGTCGAGAATCACTTTGAGCCCTTGAAACTCTCATTCTCAGAATAGGAAAGAGGAAGAGATGTGGAGATACTGTCATTCATCACCTTCCCCTGGTTAAGGAGAATGGCATTTTCTTCAGCCAAATGAAGATCTTTAGAGATTGGTGTTAGGAGATTTTCCATACAGAGAGTGGCAGCTGAGCTTAAGGTCCTGAACTCTTGTCCTTCGAGATTTACTTTCCTTTTAGAATTTATCCAAGTTACCACTCCCATCTCCACACTGGCATGGTCCAAATGTGAACACAGGATTCTTCCCTGAGTTCCTTGTAGTTCAGCTGACATGAAACTGGAGCATTGAGACCTGGCTTAACTAAAGACCTAGGCAAGACAAAAGGAAAATAACACTATATTAGGAGCTAATGGGTGTGCTTTCCAAGATTTACAGACTCTGGCTCAATTCAGCGCCCAGCCTGAGTTGTGTAGGGGTGCTGTTATAGAACCACCACTCACAAGCCTATATTGAAATAGTTGTCCTTGAAGTGCAAATCCATAAGAGGGGGCCCCTGAGATATATAAGAAATTTCATCTCCTGTCTGCCTAAGGCCTTCCTTCTAGGTTTCTTTTTTTGTTTTGCCTGAAGACTTGGCTTCTTTCATGTATAGTGAGTAGTGGAAATGACCTATATCCTTCAGTGGAGACCATTCCCTCAGGGTGCACGTATGCACACATACACACATACACCCATACACTGTCAGCAGTGTAACCTGTGACCTCTACAGGGAATGAAATAAATGCAACAGTTATCCAAAGACAATGGGAATAGTGGGAAGGTGTTCTCTTCTCTTCTCCTTAGTATCAAATGAACATAGAGGACCTAATCCTAGAGGGTAAGCCAGAGTAACTACTAACATTTTTGTAGGACTTAATAATTTATGAAGCACTTCTATCATCCATTCTGTCTTTTACTTTTTAAAATATGTGCGAAGTAAGTGGGATTATATCATTTTATAAACAAGGAAACATTCAAAGAATGAGTGATATGCTGGGACTAAAGCCCAGAACTAATCTCTGGGACACTATGAAAGCAGTACTAAGAGGAAAATTCATTGCATGGAGCACATACAATAAAAGAATGAAAAGTCAACAAATAAACGACCTCATATTACAGCTCAAAGCCCTAGAAAAAGAAGAACAGATTAACATCAAAAGTAGTAAAAGACAGGAAATAATTAAAATCAGAGCTGAAATCAATGAAATTGAAATAAAAGAAACTATTTAAAAAATTGACAATAAAAAAGTTGGTTCTTTGAAAAAATAAACAAAATTGATAAACCTTAGCCACACTAACAAAGAGAAGAACTTTGTTCTTCAAATTACTAAAATTCAAGATGAAAAAGGAACTATCACGATGGACACTATTGAAATACAAAACATAATTAGAAGCTATTTTGAAAAACTATATTCCAACAAAATAGAAAATCTCAAAGACATCGACAGGTTTTTAGAGACATATGATCCACCCAAACTGAATCTGGAGGACATACACAATTTAAATAGACCAATTTCAAGTAGTGAAATAGAAGAAGTCATCAAGAGCCTACCTACCAAGAAAAGTCCAGGGCTAGATGGATTCTCAGCTGAGTTCTACAAGACCTTCAAAGAACTCATTCCAATACTCCTCAAAGTATTCTATGAAATAGAAGAGGAGGGAACCCTTCCAAACTCATTCTATGAAGTTAATATCACCCTGACACCAAAACCAGACAAAGACACATCTAGGAACGAAAATTTCAGACCAATATCCCTAATGACATAGACGCAGAAATTCTTAACAAAATTTTAGCAAATCATGTACAAAAACATATTAAAAAGATAGTGCACCAATGATCAAGTGGGTTTCATCCCAGAGATGCAAGGTTGGTTTAACATCTGGAAATTAATAAATGTAATTCACCACATCAGCAGGCTTAAAGTTAAGAATCACATGATTATTTCAATAGATGCAGAAAAAGCATTTGATAAAATACAGCACCCCTTCATGCTCAAAACACTAGAAAAATAGGGATAGTGGGAACATACCTCTAATTGTAAAGGCTATCTATGCTAAGCCCACGACCAACATCATTCTAAATGGAGAAAAACTGAAAACATTCCCTCTAAAACCTGGAACAAGGCAGAGATGCCCTCTTTCATCGTTTCTATTCAACATTATCCTTGAAGTTCTAGCCAGAGCAATTAGACAGACTAAAGAAATAAAAGGGATATGAATAGGAAAAGAATAACTTAATATCACTATTTGCAGATGATATGATTCTATATTTAGAGGAGCTGAAAAATTCCACCAGAAAACTAGAACTCAAATGAATTCAGTAATGCAGTAGGATATAAAATCAATACTCATAAGTCTAATGCATTCTTATTCATAAGTGATGAATGCTCTGAAAGAGAAATTAGGAAAATTACCCCATTCACAATAACCTCAAAAAAAAAACAAAAAACAAACCTGGGAGTCAATTTAACAAAAGAGGTGAAAGACCTCTACAATGAGAACTACAGAACACTAAAGAAAACCTTAGAAGACGGAAAGATCTCCCATGTTCT
Organism: Glaucomys volans; assembly: GCA_020662805.1. Taxonomy (NCBI): domain Eukaryota; kingdom Metazoa; phylum Chordata; class Mammalia; order Rodentia; family Sciuridae; genus Glaucomys; species Glaucomys volans. The sequence goes on from JAJEJO010029343.1 coordinate 17,645, forward strand.
TGGATAGGATTAATATTGTCAAAATGGCCATACTACCAAAAGCACTATACGAATTCAATGTGATTCCAATTAAAGTTCCAATGACATTCCTCATAGAAATAGAGAAAGCAATTATGAAATTCTTTTGGAAGAATAAGAGACCCAGAATAACTAAAGCAATCCTTAGCAGGAAGAGTGAAGCAGGTGGTATCACAATACCAGACCTTCAACTATACTACAAAGTAGTATAGTAACAAAAATAGCATGGTATTGGCACCAAAATAGGCAGGTAGACCAATGGTACAGAATAGAAGACACAGAGACAAACCCACATAAATACGGTTATCTCATATTTGACAAAGGAGCCAAAAGCATACAATGGAGAAAAGATAGCCTCTTCAACAAATGGTGCTGGGAAAATTGGAAATCCATGTGCAGCAAAATGAAACTAAACCCTCTCACCCTGCACAAAACTCAACTCAAAGTGGATCAAGGACCTAGGAATAGACCAGAGACCCTGCACCTAATAGAAGAAAAAGTAGGTCCAAATCTTCATCATGTTGGCTTAGGACCAGACTTCCTTAACATGGCTCCCAAAGCACAAGAAATAAAAGCAGGAATCAATAATCAGGATAGATTCAAACGAAATTTTCCTTTTTTCTCAGCAAAGGAAACAATCAGCAATGTGAAGAGAGAGCCTACAGAGTGGGAGAAAAT
>JAJEJO010029437.1:0-11074 GCA_020662805.1 Glaucomys volans
TGCAATGAGTTTTCTTCTTAGTACTGCTTTCATAGTATCCCAGAGATTTTGATATGTTGTATCTTTGTTCTCATTTACCTCTAAGAATGTTTTTTATTTCCCCCCTGATGTTATATGTTATCCATACATCATTCAATAGCATATTATTTAATCTCCAGGTGTTGGAGTAGTTTCTTTTTTTTTCTTTCATCATTGATTTCTAATTATGATCTGATAGAATACAAGGTAGTATCTCTATCTTTTTGCATTTGCTAAGAGTAACTTTGTGGCATAACGTATAGTATATTTTAGAGAAGGATCCATGAGCTGCTGAGAAGAAAGTGTATTCACTTATTGATGGATGGAATATTCTATATATGTCTAAGTCTAAATCAGTGACTGTGTTATTGAGTTCTATGGTTTCTTTGTTCAGTTTTTGTTTGGAAGATCTGTTCAATGGTGAGAGAGGTATGTTAAAGTCACCTAGTATTATTGTATTGTATCTATTTGGTTCCTGGAATTGAGAAGGATCTGTTTGATGAACATGGATGTGCCATTGTTTGGGGCATAAATATTTATGATTGTTATGTCTTGCTGATTTATGCTTCCCTTAAGCAGTATGAAATGTTTTTCTTTATCCCTTCTAACTAATTTTGACTTGAAGTCTGCTTTATCTGATATGAAGATAGAAACCCTGCTTTTTTACTGGGTCCATGTGTGTGGTATATTTTTTCCCATCCTTTCACCTTTAGTCTGTGGGTATCTTTTTCTATGAGATGCATCTCTTGAAGGCAGCATGTTGTTGGGTCTTTTTACTCCAATCTGCTGGTCTATGTCTTTTCATTGATCAGTTTAGGCCATTAACATTCAGGGTTATTTTTGAGATATGATTTGTATTCCCAGTCATTTTGGTTTATTTTTGGCTTTTAAGTTGACTTAGTTTCTCCTTTATTTGGCTGTTCCTTTAGCGTAGTTCCTCTCTATGCTGACTTACATTGTTGTTTTTCATTTCTTCCTCATGGAATGTTTTGCTGAGAATGTTCTGTAGTGCTGGATTTCTATTTGTAAATTCTTTCAACTTTTGTTTATCATGGAAGAATTTTATTTCATCTTCAAATCTGAAGGTTAGTTTTGCTGGGTATGAGATTCTTGGTTGGCATCCATTTTATTTCAGAGCTTGAAATATGTTGTTCCAGTCCCTTCTTGTTTTTAGGGTCTGGGTTGAGAAATCTGCTGATAACCATATTGGTTTCCCCCTGAATGTAATCTGATTTTTTTCTCTTGCAGTCTTTAAAATTCTATCTTTATTTTGTATGTTAGGTACTTTCATTATAATATGCCTTGGCGTTGACCTGTTGTAATTTTGTACATTTGGTGGTAGGCCTCTTGTATTTGATTTTCCATTTCATTCTTACCTGTGGGAAATTTTCTGATATTATTTCATTTAATAGATTATTCATTCCTTTGGTTCGTATCTCTGTGCCTTTCTCAATCCCAATAATTCTTAAATGTGGTCTTTTCATGATATCCCATAGTTCTTGTAGGCTTTGTTCATGAATTCTTACCATCTTCTCTGTTTGGCCAACTTTGTTTTCAAGATTAAATATTTTGTCTTCAATTTCTGAGGTTCTGTCTTCCAGGTAATCTAGCCTGTTTGTTATGCTTTCCATTTAGTTTTTAATTTGGTTTACTGTTTCCTTAATTTTAAAAATTTCTGTTTATTTTTTTTGAGAATATCTATCTCTTTATTGAAATGATCTTTTGCTTCCTGCATTTGTTCTTTTAACTGTTGAGTGGTGCGATCATTCACTGCCTGCATTTGCTCTCTCATCTCATCAATTGCTTCTCTGATCATTTTAATTATTTGCATTTCTGACATTTCTTCTGACATGCTGTCATTGGATTCTGTTGATATAGCATCTAGGGTTGTTTGGGACACTTTCTTCCCTGTTTTCTCATGTTGTTCATGTATGTTCTCCTCTAGCAGTGAGAATCTGAGGTGTTGCAGTTTCCCCCCTGTAGATTTATAGTGTCCCTGTCGGTTTCTAATACCTCATCTTGAAATGAGAGATCAATATTAGCAGCACACTATACAAACAATATGCATCCTTAACTCAAAATTTCCCTTTTAAGGTATTAACCATATTGTCTTAGTAAGCAGAGATGATGAGTTTATTATCTACAATTTAGCCAATAGGTTTCCTAAAAGAACCACAATTTCTAATGGTGGAGAAAGAGGATTGGGTGGGGTGTAGGCTATACCATTAATGAGATAAGAAGTATGTCTTTAGAGGCACTGTCATATGAGTAGTGACAGAGGAATTAAAAGAAATTGGTTGTTAGCATGAGAAAAGGGAGAGTCTCCAAGGAGACAGATTTGAATAAAATAGAGTGAGAAAAATATTAATAAAAGAAAAGACAAGTAGGAAAAATCATAGGTATAATAGGAATAATCATAATATTATTACTACTAAAGTAAAAAAAAAATCTACAGTATAACTATACTGTACTGTTCAAACATCCTAGTCTTCAGTAGCCTGATGCCTGGGAGGAACTTGATAATGCGGTATCCCAGGAAGGGTGCTGCCCCTCTAGGTACAGTGGCCTCCCGGTGGGATATAGTACCTGCTAGTGGGCAGAGGCACCCCCACTTGTTGATAGATGACCAACCGCTGCCTGGGCACTAGACTGTGGGCTGGGACCAGGCTGGGGTATACCTAGGCCTCTGTGGGCCTCCCAGGCATGGAAGGCTCACCCAGATGCTCTGGTCCCACCTCCCAGGTGTGGAAATCTCACACAGGTCTCTGGGCCCACATCTCCAGCTCGGAAGTCTCACCTAAATTCTCTTTTTAACTGATATATAAATCATATGCATCGTATGAATGAATGGGGCACACTTGATACATATATATCTTGTGTAACATTCAAATCAAGTTAAACATATCTACCTCTTCAAATACCAACATTTCATTAGAGCAAAAACATTCAAAGTCCTTTCTACTAGGTTTTTGAAACACACAATATATTCATTCGTTGTTGTCTATACACCCACCACTGTGTAGCAGCAGCTCACCAAAGCTACTTGTTCCTATCTAACTGTGCTTTGGTATCAATGGATCAACATTTCCCCAACCTCTCTCCCCAGCTATTAACCAGCCTCTGGTAACCAACCATTCTACTCTCAACTTCTATGAGTCCAACTCTTTTATATTCCATCTATATGTGAGATCATGTGCTACTTATCTTTTCATGCCTAGCTTAATTCACTCAGCACAATGATCTCCAGTTCCATCCAAGTTGTCTTGAAAGACAGTATTTCAAGCTGTTTCATATCTGAATAATATTCCATTGTGTATGTATACCCCATTTTCTTTATCCATTCATCCATTGATGGGCCCTTGGATTGTTTCCATTTCTTTGTGAATAGTACTCCAATAAATCTGGGAGTGCCTATTCAACAGAGTGATTTTTTTTCCTTTGAGCATATACTCAGTAGTAGGATTGCTGGATCATATGGCAATTCTCTTTTTAACTTTTTGAGGAGACTCCATACTATTTTGAGGAGAACAATTTAAATGTGTGAAGTTATGCAAGAGGGAATATGAGCAAGACACGCTTTATTACCAGAAGAAATAAGGCAGACTTGACAAAAGTTTCAGCACAACTTCCAGAAATGAAGCATTCACATTGGCGTGAAAACCTTAATAGATGAATGTGCAGGTGAGTGGTGTGAATAGAAGAAGTGAGAAACTCAAGGTGAGGTGTGAAGAACTTCTCCAGAGTGTAATTTACAGAGAGGAAAAGTGAGAGACAAAGGAAGAATAAAATGTGCAGACTTATACACCTAATTAGAATTTCAGAAAACAATTAGAAAGAGGGAGGACCTGAAAAGACAGAGACACAGAAAAGTCACCTATTTTCAGCTCCAGGAAGGCTAATGACTAGATTCTAAATAAAATACATTTGGTCTCAGTACATGGATAGGGAAATAAAAGGAAGAGTGAGAAAAGAGGGGGGAGAGATTGTGATGTAAAAGGGATGGAGAGAAAAGACAGATAAGCCACAAAGGAAAGCTCCCCACTCTTCTCATTAGCATTATGGAAAACAGGTGATGGAGGAATGGGGGAGGAGCGGTATCTAATGTACTGGGAAAAAGGAGGTGATGACTTGGAATTCTATTCAGAGTCAGTCTTTCTTTCAAGAATGGTGACAAAAAGACAATTTCAGACAAATAAAAAGTAAGATATAGCTAAAAGATTTTCCCTAAAGGAATTTGTGTGAACCTAGATGAAAGGTCTGAGACACAAGAAAGACTGCAGTCATCAAAGCCAATGGTAAATATCTACCATGCAATCATGGTACACAGGTGATTTTTAAACGTGTTACATGTTTTGGTTCATTAAACCCTCATGACTATACTAGGAGAAAGATCCTTCTATTAAGCAAGTTTAACTTGACTGAGGACAGGATACGTAAGTGGCAAGGGGAGTCAGCGCCAGGCACTGGGCCTGCCGTGCTGTGCTGCTGCTGCCCTGCAGTGATAAATGACAGATGCTGGCACCAGGAAACAGAAGCACAGTGTCTAATATGTGATACAAACAGAACAAAAATACTGGAAAGTGGCAAAGTCATTGTGGGTGATTAGAATCCAGTGTTCTAAGATCATGGCGGCGTGGTTCAAAGGAAAGTAAAAACACAGCACTTATCAGGCAATGTGCTTAATTTCCTAGAATAATCAGAAAGATACACAGTGGATAATGGTTTCCCAACATAGTTAAGCAAAAATAACTGGATGAGAAAACAAGAGACTAAAATATGCCCATTGAAAAAAACTAAGAAAGAAAACAGGGTATTACTGAAACACATAGCAAAATCTTAAGGTGAGAGAAATCCAAGTACGTCAGTATTCAGTATGAGTCCAAACAGACTAACGTTTATATTCAAAAGATAAGAATTGCACAAAATATTTTTTGTACAGGAGACATAAGTATGCAAAATTAAAATGCAAATAAGGCATAACTTACAAAAACTAATCCAAGGTAATTGGAGCAGCTATACTCCCAGGTTAAGAGTAGATTTAAGGTAAATTCACTAATAATGATGAGGAAGGTCCTCACACAGTGGTAAGGTTTCCACTGTTTAAGAAGATACAATGATTCCAAACCTATGTGACAGGTTTCAATTACAAAGCAAAAGCAGATTTGCAAGTAATGATGGAAAAAGTCACAATTATTATGGAAGATTTAGACACACCTCTTAACAGTAATTTAAAACTCAAGAGAAAAAGTCAATTAAGAACATAAAAAATTTGAAGAGAAAATTATAAGACTCTAAAGCTCTACCTCATTGACTTATAAAGAATATATGTTACCTCTGCCTACTCATTTCTCTATGAAAAAATAATAAAGTCATCCATTTTATATAGATGTATGCACAACATTCTCAAGCAAACAAGAAACATTTATAAAAATTAGTGTTGAAAACTTTTAAAGTATACTCACATCCAAAAGCCATAAATCAAGATAAAATTAATTAGGTTAGAATTCAATGTTGTAAATAATGAGTAAGCCTCCATATATGTAGAAATTTGTAAAAGAAATCATAGTATAACTTGGAAAGGATTTATAACTAAAGGTATGAAATTTACACATAAATAACTTGGTGGATGTAGATAAAATAGGATTCAGAGAGACTCCTAGAGTATCCAAGGGGGGATTGTTCCTGATTCCCCATGTATAACAAAACCTGTGGATGCTCAAGTTTCCTGTATAAAGTGACATCATATCTTCAAGTAAGACACATCATGGTATCTATGCATATCCTCCTGTGTCTTTAAATCATCCCTAGATGACTTATAATGCCTAGCACAATGTAAATACCTTGTAAATGGGTCTTACACCGCATTGTTTCGGGTATAAACATGAAACAAAGTCTGTAGATTTTCACTTCAGATGCAGTGTTTTGATGAAGTTAGTTGAAGCTGTGGATACAGAACCTACAAATATGGAGGGACAACTATAGGACCTAAATGCCTGCTATTAGAAAGAAAGAGAAGACATAAAATTTGAAAAGCTAAAATATTAGAAAAAGAGCAAGAGGGTAAATGCAAATTAGAAGGCAAGAAATAATATTATTGAAGTTAATGGAATATAATGCATGTGTACTATAGAAGATTTAACATCATCAAAGTTTTTTCCTAAAAATTAATAAACTAGAAACCCACAGTTATGGTAGAAACTTGAATTGTGTCAGAGATGACATTCGGGTCACTGAGAAAGCAGTGGACTACACACTAAAAAGCATGATACTGATTACACTTATAAAATGAGTTTATATCATGATGCATACAGTGCTTGATGGACGACATAAAGAAGTATCTTTATGACTTCAGCGGAGAGGGGTTTCTTAAAATAGGTGAAAACAATAAGCAAAAATAAAGATTCAACCATTTTTATAGTTTCAAACTTCTGTCAGAAAACATTATAGAGTGAGAATATAGGAAATAAGAAATAGTTTGTATGTCCATCAATAATGGAATGGATAAACAGAGTTCATTTGTAAAACTGAATAATATATAAAAACAAAGTCACCGACCAGCAAAAGTCAGCAATGATAAATATTAAAACTATAATGTAAGCAAAAGAATCCTATCATTGTCTATAATACAATTTTATGTAAAGGGTGTTCAAAACATATCAAATTTATATAAGGACATATTCGTATTTTTCCTTGAGAAGATATCATTTGAAAACACAGTTTATAATCCTTATAACACCATGAAGAACGAGTTTCCATTTCCACCTTTTAAATCTGGATAAGGACTGGTCTTGCTTTGACCCAGGGACATTATCAAATGTGATAGGAGCAAAAGCTTGAAAAGTGCCTGAGAACTAGGGTATATGCTCTTTTGCTGCCCCTGGATCCCCACAGCCATGTCAGTGAGCCTGAACAAGCCTGGTGGAAGATGAAAGGTGACATGGGAAAGAGACATATGCCCCGGCTGGCAGTGTGCCTGCCCCTGGCTTCCACCTGCTAAATGCCAGACATTCTATTCTATCAGGGCTACCATCATTCATTAAGCCCCCAGCAAAGGGCACACGTGAGCAATCTCAGCAGAAATCTGCTGATTCAATCTAGAGAGAGAATTGACCACCTGACCCACAGAAATCAGAGCTGAATAAATCACTCATGTTTTAAGCCATTACGTTTTAGGGGAGTTTGTTATTTGGCACAAGGTAAGTGATGGAACAGGTATGTCTGTGGGACATCCAAGGTACTGACTGGTAGTATTTTATCGCTTAACTCAAATAACAATTTTATGTATTCATTTTATTACTGTCCTTCAATAGGAAGTAACTATGTTGTACCTTTTAGTTTGACTTACTTAATTATAAAGTTTTTGAAAAAGATAAAAAGTTCTTTTACATTTTATGTCCACTTTAAGGATCATTAAAAACTAATTAGATATTTTTAGCTAAGTAAAAGTTGATTTAACCACAGCAGGTACTTATTAAAATCTACATCTAAACCATAATAGTAAAGATCCGAAAAGAAAGTTTTCTGATGTACAAAAGAAAGCAAAGAGGTTGAAGTTAAATCTGAAAAATCTTTGAATGTATAAATAATGACAAATAAAGAAGACATAGTACAAGAACAACATGGTAAGAATTAGAAATTGGAATACAAAACAAATTTATTATAGAATAAAACTATGAAATATTTCAGGACAATTTTAACATATACATCTAAAACTTAAACACTAAAAATCATAAAGCATTGCTGAAATAAAAGATCTAAGCAAAATAATACATATATAATAATTTTCATATATTAGAAGACAACATTATCAAAATGCAGTTATCTCCAAAGCAATTTACAAATTACATTAATTTCCAGATTAAATATAATTTCACAGAAAATCACATAACGTTTCAAATTTACTCTAAAATTTACATGAAAAATTAAAATGACCACAGATAGAATCATCTTGACAGAAGAAGAAGCTATACTACCTGATGGCAAGTCCTATTTTGCAACTACTGCAAGTAAGAATCCGTGGTACTGATGAGGATCACTGAACAGAACAGAGCTCAGATTAGATCCACATTTACATGTTCAATTGATTCTGAAAAAGAGGCCAATGTCATCCAGGAAGAAGGGGTCATCTTTTCAACAAAACATTCTGGAACTAGTGGATGTTTTTTACAGATAATAAATAAATACTCCTTAACTTTTGCACCATGCCACATGTCAAAAATAACTCAATGGATTGTGTGCCTAAAGGTAAAAGTTATTATCAGTTTAGAAGAAAACATGTGAGTCATTTGTTTCAATTGAGGATGTGTAGAAAACTTCACAGATAAGATACAGAAATCATGAGTCATAAAAGAATGATTAAATGAACCTAATCTAAATTAAAAGGTTTTTTCCATTTTATTTTTTAAATTATTTTTTATTTTTACAGACTGCATTTTGATTCATTGTACACAAATGGGGTACATCATGTTTCTATGGTTGTGCAAGTTTACTCTCTGAAGACAAAAAAAGACAAGCTACAAACTGGGAGGAAATAATTGCAGAACACATCATCTCATAAAGGACTTGTATTGAGGGTGTAGGAGGAGCTCTTTCAACTCAATAATAAAAATAAACAACTCTAAAAAATGCTGAAAAGAAAAAACCTTGAAAATTCAAAGTGAATGTCAAACTCAAAAACATATGTCCGTTATCATTAATCATTAGAAAAGCATAAATATAAACCACAATGTGAGACCCGTATTTCTCATTAGAATGGCAGAAAGTGAACAGAATGAAAACTCCAAGTGTTGACAAAAGATGTGGAGAAATTGGAGCTCTCACGTTAGTAGAGGGAATACAAAATGGTACAACCTTTTGGAAATCTGACAGTTTCTATTAACCTAACCTCAGATCGGCCCTATGACCTAGTAGTTCCACTACATTGCTACTCAAGAGAAACAGGAAACATATGTCTACACAGAAATCTTTTGGATGAATGTTCATAGCAGCTTTATTTATAATAGCCCCAAACTAGAAATGACCTAAATATCATCAATGTGAATGCTTAAACACCTTGCTGTGTGTCCATACAGTGGAATGGCTTATTTTAATGTACCTGTGTGATGTCCACAAGCTTACAATATTCCTCCAAATTTAAAGTTGGCTCTTGTTAGCTGATACAAATTAGTTCTAGCACATCGGTGGGACATAAATACTGTATATGTGAAAGTCAATTTTTTTTGCTCCATATTTGTATAGTTCCTTTCAATTCATAGTATTTTGCACAAATCTTTCTGGAAGACAAAGCATTTTTCTTTGTTTAATAAATAAAGCAATTAAAACTCAGAGAGTTGGCACCAAAATAGACAGGTAGACCAATGGCACAGAATAGAAGACACTGAGACAAACCCACATAAATACAGTTATCTCATACTAGACAAAGGTGCCATAAACATACAATGGAGAAAAGATAGTGTAAAACTCGCGAAAGGGCGGCGGGTAAAGCTCCTGAAGGCGGTGGGTGGTGAAAGAAGTAAGCTCGCCAGGTGGGTTCGCCAGAGTCAGACAAAAGTAGTGGCTTGATTTTATTGGAATGTGTGCCCTGGGCGAAATCTCCAGCCCCCCAGGGTGAAAGTCGCCCAGGGTGAAAGTCGGGGTGGGAGAGCCAGGAGAAATCGCACGTGGCTTTGGCTGCTCAGGCTTTTTATACAGAGGAAAGGGGTCAAGGGGTCCTGCCCAGGAAAAGGTGGACCCAAGGTGGACGTCAGGGTCAGCAGGTCTGCCTCATTGGTCACTTCTGGCACAGTGTGTTGCTAGGTGACCTTGTTCCCTCCCCCACAGCCACCCAATTCGACCTAACAGATAGCCTCTTCAACAAATGGTGCTGGGAAAACTGGAAATCCCCATGCAGTAAAATGAAATTAAATCCCTATCTCTCACCCTGTACAAAACTCAACTCAAAATGGATCAAGGATCTAGGAATTAAACCTGAGACCCTGCACCTAATAGAAGAAAAAGTAGGCCCGAATCTCCTTCATGTTGGCTTAGGACAAGACTTCCTTAACATGACTCCCAGAGTGCAAGAAATAAAAGCAAGAATCAATAAATGGGACAGATTCAAACTGAATAGCTTTTTCTCAGCAAAAGAAGCAATCAAGAATGTGAAAAGAGAGCCTATAGAGTGGGAAAAAATCTTTCCACACACACTTCAGACAGAGCACTGATCTCCAAAATTTATAAAGAACTTACAAAACTTTACACCAAAAATACAAAGAACCCAATAAATGGGCTAAGGCACTGGACAGGCACTTCACAGAAGATGATATACAGGTGATCAACAAATATATGAAAAAGTGCTCATCATCTCTAGTAATTAGAGAAATGTAAATTAAACCCGTTCTCAGATTTCATCTAACTCTAATTAGAATGGCTATTATCAGGAACACAAGCAATAAATAAGTGTTGGCATGGACGTGGGGAAAAAGGCACACTCATACATTGCTGGTGGAGTTGCAAATTGGTGCAGCCACTCTGGGAAGCAGTATGGAGATTCCTCAAAAACTTGGAATGGACCCACCATTTGACCCAGCTATCCCACTCCTCAGTTTATATCCAAAGGACTTAAAATCAGCAAAGTATAGTGATGCAGTCACATCTACATTCATTACTGCTCAATTCACAATAGTTAGTTTGTGGAACCAACATAGATGCACTCCAATTGATGAATGGATAAAGAAACTGTAGTATAAATACACAATGAACTATTACTCAACCATGAAGAAGAATAAAATTATGTCATTTGCTGGTAAATGGGTGGAGTTGGAGAGTATCATGTTATGTGAAATAGGCCAAGCCCAAAAAACCAAGGAATGAATGTTTTCTCTGATAAGTGGATGATGATACATAATGGGGGGAGTGGTCATGGGAGCAGGGGACAAGAGAAGAACGGAGGAAGTAAGGATGGTGTAGAGGAAAATGTGACAGGAGGGGTCGGGGGGAGGAAAGATAGTAGACTGAGACAGACAGTATTACCCTATGTATATGTAAGATTATATGAATCATGTGAATCTACATTGTG
>JAJEJO010029678.1:0-16869 GCA_020662805.1 Glaucomys volans
ACATGTGAACCAGGGCTGTAGGATTTGTGAAGGAGGGCTCAAGGACGTGTGCCAGAGGACTGTAGGTCGTGTTCAGGAGAACTCTAGGATGTGTGCAGGACAGCTTTATGTCATGTGCAGGAGGGCTCTAGGACGTGTGTAGGAGGGCTCCAGGTCGTTTGCAGAAGGGCTCTATGATGTGTGCATGATGGCTCTTGACATGTGCAGGAGGGCTGAAAGAGGTGAGTAGGCGTTCTGTAGCACGTGTGTAGGAGTGCTTTAGTATGTGCATAGGAGGGATCTAAGATGTGTGTAGTAGGGTGTTAAAACGTGTGTAGGACGGCTGTACAACGTGAATGAGAGCTCTACGATGTGTTGAGGAGGGCTCTGGCACATGTGCAGGAGGTCTGTACGACGTGTGCAGGAGGGTTCTAAGACGTGTGCAGGAGGGGACTAGGACGTCTGTAGCAATGTCCAGGACGTATGTAGGAGAGCTCTAGGATTTGTGTAGGAGGGTCTAGGAGATGCATAGGGGGGCTGCAGGACTTGTGAATTAAGGATCTAGAACTTGTGCAGGAGGGATGTAGGACGGGTGAAAGAGGGTTCTAGCATGTGTGTACGAGGGCTTTATGACATGTGCAGGAGGACTCTAGGGCCTGTGTAGGAGGACTTTTGGTTGTGTGTCGGAGGATCTAGGACATGTGCAGGAGGTTGTAGGACGTGTAATGGAGGGCTGTAGGACATGTGTAGGAGGGCTCTAGCACGTGTGTACGAGGGCTGTAGGCCTTTTGATGGAGGGCTGAAGGACGTGTGAAGTAGGACTCTAGGACGTGTGCAGGAGGGTTGTAGGACGTGTGAAAAGGGCTCTAGGTCTTGTGAAGGAGGACTCAAAGATGTGAGCAGGAGGTATGTGTGAATTGTCCAAGCCGGATGTAGGACGTGTGCATGAGGGCTGTAGGACGTGTGTAGGAGGGCTTTAGGACGTGTTTAGGAGGGTTGTAGGACCTTTGCAGGAGGGTGGAGGATGTGTGCAGGAGGGTTCTAGGACGTGTGGAGGAGGGCTCTGTGACGTGTGCAGGAGGAATCTAGGACGTTTGCAGGATGGCTGTAAAACTTGTGCAGGAGGGTTCTGGGAAGTGGGTTGGAGGGCTCTAGGACATGTGTAGGCGGGCTCTAAGACATGTCTAGGAGGGCTCTGGGACATGTGTAGGAGGGCCGTAAAATGTGTGTAGGAGGGCTCTAGGATGTTCTTCGGAGGGCTATAGGACGTGTGTAGGAGGGCTTTATGACATGTATAGGAGGAATGTAGCACGTGTCAAGTACAGCACTAGGTCCTGTGCAAGAGGGCTTTAAGATGTGTGCAGGAGGGCTCTAGGACCTTTGTAGGAGGCCTCAGGGACATGTGGATGAGGGCTGTGGATCGTGATCAGGAGGTCTGTATGACGTGTGCAGGGGGGTGTAGGATGTGTTTAGGAGAGCTGTAGGATATGTGTAGGAGTGCTTCAGGACGTGTGTAGGAGGTCTCTAGGATATGTTTAGGAGGGTTCTAGGACGAGCGTAGGAGGGTGGCAGGACTTGTGAATTAAGGCTGTAGGATGTGTGCTGGACAAATTAGCATGGGTGAAGGAGGGCTCTAGCACGAGTGTATGAGAGGTTTATGACATGTGCAGAAGCACTCTAGGACATGTGTAGGAGGGCTCTTGGTTGTGTGAAGGAGGATTTAGGATGTGTACTGGAGGGCTGTAAGACGTGTGAAGGAGAGCTCTAGGATGTGTGTAGGTGTGCTCCAGGACATGTGCAGGAGGGCTGTAGGACGTGGGAAAGAGGCCTCTAGAACGTGCGTATGAGGGCTTTATGACACGTGCGCGAGGGATCTAGGATCTGTGTATGAGGGTTCTAGGATGTGTGTAGAAGGGATCTAGGATGACTGCAGAAGGGCTGTCAGACATGTTAAGGATGTCTCTAGGACATGTTTACGAGGGCTCTCTGATGTGTGCAGAGGTCTCTAGCTCCTTTGCAGGAGGGTTGTAGGAAATGTAGAGGAGGGCACTAGGACGTGTGTAGGAGGGCTCCAGGATGTGTGTAGGAGGGCTCTAGTGTGTGTGTAGGAGGGTTCTAGGACGTGCTTTAGAGGTCTGCAGGACTTGTGAATTAAGGCTCTAGGACATGTGCGGAAGGGATGTAAGATGTGTGAAGGAGAGCTGCAGGACGTGTGCAGGAGATCACTAGGATGTGTGTGGGAGGGCTCTTATACGTGTTTAGGAGGGATCTAGGAAGTGTGTAGGAGGGCCCAATTAGATGTCTACCAGGGCTACAGGATTTGTGAAGGAGGGCTCAAGGACGTGTGCTAGAGGACTGTAGGTCGTGTTCAGGAGATCTCTAGGATGTGTGCAGGAGAGCTTTATGTCATGTGCAGGAGTGCTCTGGACTTGTGTAGGAGAGCTCCAGGTCGTATGGAGAAGGGCTCCATGATGTGTGCACGATGGCTCTTGACATGTGCACGAGGGCTGAAAGAGGTGTGTAGGCGTTCTGTAGCACGTGTGTAGGAGTGCTCTAGTATGTGTATAGGAGGGATCTAAGATGTGTGTAATAGGGTGCTAAAACGTGTGTAGGACGGTTGTACGACATGAATGAGAGCTCTACGATGTGTTGAGGAGGGCTCTGGGACATGTGCAGGATGTCTGTAGGACGTGTGCAGGAGGGTTCTAAGACGTGTGCAGAAGGGGCTAGGAAGTATGTAGGAGTGCTACAGGACGTATGTAGGAGAGCTCCAGGACGTGTGTAGGAGGGTCTAGGACATGCATAGGAGCGCTGCAGGACTTGTGAATTAAGGATCTAGGACTTGTGCAGGAGGGATGTAGGACGGGTGAAAGAGGGATCTAGATGTGTGTACGTGGGCTTTATGACATGTGCAGGAGGACTCTAGGATCTGTGTAGTATTGCTCTTTGTTGTGTGTAGGAGGATCTAGTACGTGTGCAGGAGGGCTGTAGGACTTGTGAAAGAGGGCTCTAGGACATGTCTGGTATGGCTCTAGGTCGTGTGTAGGAGGATTCTGGGATATGGTTAGGAGGGCTGTATGACTTTTGAAGGAGGGCTGAAGGACGTATGAAGTAGGACACTAGGACGTGTGCTGGAGGGTAGTAGACGGGTGAAAGAGTGCTCTAGGTCTTGTGAAGGAGGACTCAAAGATGTGAGCAGGAGGTATGTGTGAATTGTGCAGGCCGGATATAGGACGTGTGCATGAGGGCTGTAGCACAAGTGTAGAAGGGCATTTGAACGTGTGTAGGAGGGTTGTAGGACTTGCAGGAGAGTTTAGGATGTGTGAAGGAGGGCTCTAGTATGTGTGGAGGAGGGCTTTATGAAGTGTATAGGAGGAATGTAGGACGTGTCAAGTAGGGCTCTAGGTTGTTTGCAAGAGGGCTTTAAGACGTGTGCAAGAGGGTTTTAAGACGTGTGCAGGAGGGCTCTAGGATGTGTGTAGAAGGGCTCAGGAATGTTTATAGGAGGACTGTAGAATGTGTGCAGGAGGTCTGTAGGATGTGCACGAAGGCTGTAGGACATGTGCAGGAGGGGTCTAGGACGTGTGTAGGAGTGCTCCAGGACGTTTGTAGGAGGGCTCTAGGTCGTGTGTAGTAGGGTATAGGACATGCGTAGGAGGGCTGCAGGACTTGTGAATTAAGGGTCTAGGACGTGTGCAGGAGCGATATAGGATGGTTGAAAGAGGGCTCTAGCAGGTGTGTACGAGGGCTTTATGACATGTGCAGGAGGACTCAAGGGCCTGTGTAGGAGGGCTCTTGGTTGTGTGTCGGAGGATCTAGGACGTGTGCAGGAGGTTGTAGGACGTGTAATGGAGGGCTGTAGGACATGTGTAGGAGGGCTCTGGAATGTGTGTATGAGGACTGTAGGACTTTTGATGGAGGGCTGAAGGACGTGTGAAGTAGTACTCTAGGACGTGTGCAGGAGGGTTGTAGGACGTGTGAAAGAGGGCTCTAAGTGTTGTGAAGGGTGACTCAAAGATGTGAGCAGGAGGTATGTGTGAATTGTGCAGGCCGGATATAGGACGTGTTCATTAGGTTTGTAGGACTTGTGTAGGAGGGCTTTAGGATGTGTGTAGGAGGGTTTAGGACCTTTGCAGGAGGAAGGGGGATGTGTGAAGTAGGGCCCTGGACGTGTGGAGGAGGGCTCTGTGCCGTGTGCAGGAGGGACTTAGGACGTTTTCAGGATGGGTGTAAAACGTGTGCAGGAGGGCTCAGATGTGGGTTGGAGTGCTCTAGGACATGTGTAGGAGGGCTCTAGGACATGTGTAGATGGGCTCTGGGACACGTGTAGGAGGGCTGTATGATGTGTGTAGGCGGGCTCTAGGATGTTTTTCAGAGGGCTATAGGATGTGTGTAGGAGGGCTTTATGGTGTGTATAGGAGGAATGTAGCAAGTGTCAAGTAGGGCTTTAGGTCATATGCAAGAAGGTTTTAAGACGTGTGCAAGAGGGCTTTAAGATATGTGCAGGAGGGCTCTAGGACCTGTGTAGGAGGCCTCAGGGACATGTGGATGAGGGCTGTGGAACGTGTTCAGGAGGTCTGTAAGACGTGTGCAGGGGGATGTAGAATGTGTGCAGGAGAGGTGTAGGATATGTGTAGGAGTGCTCCAGGACATGTGTAGGAGTTCTCTAGGATGTGTTTAGGAGGGTCATAGGACGTGTGTAGGAGGGCGGTAGGACTTGTGAATTAAGGCTCTAGGTTGTGTGCCGGAGGGATGTAGGATGGGTGAAGGAGAGCTCTAGCACGAGTGTATGAGAGGTTTATGACATGTGCAGAAGAACATAGGACATGTGTAGGAAGGCTCTTGGTTGTGTGATTGAGAATTTAGGATGTGTACTGGAGGGCTGTAGCACAAGTGTAGGAGGGCATTTGAACTTGTGTAGGAGGGTTGTAGGACTTGTAGGAGAGTTTAGGATGTGTGAAGGAGAGCTCTAGGATGTGTGTAGGTGTGCTCCAGCACATGGGCAGGAGGGCTCTAATTCGTGTGCAGGAGGTCTGTAGGACGTGGGAAGGAGGGCTCTAGCACGTGTGTACAAGGGCTTTATGACACGTGCGGGAGGGATCGAGGATCTGTGAAAGAGGGCTCTAGGATGTGTGTAGAAGGGATCTAGGATGATTGCAGAAGGGCTGTCAGACATGTTAAGGATGTCTCTAGGACATGTTTAGGAGGGCTCTCAGATGTGTGCAGAGGTCTCTAGCACCTTTGCAGGAGGGTTGTAGGACATGTAGAGGAGGGCACTAGGACATGTGTAGGAGGGCTCCAGGATGTGTGTAGGAGGGCTCAGGGATGTGGGGCGGGCTGTAGGGTATGTGCAGGAGGTCTGTAGGACTTGTGCAGGAGGGTTGTAGGACGTGTGCAGGAGAGCTCTAGGACGTGTGTAGTCGTGCTCCAGGATATGTGTAGGAGGGCTCTAGTATGTGTGTAGGAGGGTTCTAGGGCGTGCGTTAGAGGGCTGCAGTACTTGTGAATTAAGGCTCTAGCACATGTGCAGAAGGGATGTAAGACGTGTGAAGCAGAGCTGCAGGACGTGTGCAGGAGACCACTAGGATGTGTGTGGGAGGGCCCTAATACGTGTTTAGGAGGGATCTAGGAAGTGTGTAGGAGGGCTTAATTACATGTGAACCAGGACTGTAGGATTTATGAAGGAGGGCTCAAGGATGTGTGCTAGTGGACTGTAGGTCATGTTCAGGAGAACTCTAGGATGTGTGCAGGAGAGCTTTTGTCATGTGCTGGAGGGCTCTAGGACGTGTGTAGGAGGGCTCCAGGTCGTTTGCAGAAGGGCTCTATGATGTGTGCACAATGGCTCTTGACAGGTGCAGGAAGGCTGAAAGGGGTGTGTAGGCGGTCTGTAGCACGTGTGTAGGATTGCTCTAGTATGTGTATAGGAGGGATCTAAGATATGTGTAGTAGGGTGCTAAAACGTGTGTAGGACGGCTGTACAACGTGAATGAGAGCTCTACGATGTGTTGAGGAGGGCTCTGGGACATGTGCAGGAGGTCTGTAGGACATGTGCAGGAGGGTTCTAAGACGTGTGCAGGAGGGGTCTAGGACGTGTATATGAGTGCTCCATGACGTATGTAGGAGAGCTCTAGGACGTGTGTAGGAGGTTCTAGGACATCATAGGAGGGCTGCAGGACTTGCGATTTAAGGATCTAGAACTTATGCAGGAGGGATGTAGGACGCGTGAAAGAGGGCTCTAGATGTGTGTACGTGGGCTTAATGACATGTGCAGGAGGACTCTAGGATCTGTGTAGGAGTGCTCTTTGTTGTGTGTAGGAGGATCTAGGACGTGTGCAGGAGGGCTGTAGGACTTGTGAAAGAGAAATCTAGGACATGTCTTGTATGGCTCTAGGTCCTTTGTAGGAGGATTCTGGGATATGGTTAGGAGGGCTGTAGGACTTTTGAAGGAGGGCTGAAGGACGTGTGAAGTAGGACACTAGGACGTGTGCAGGAGGGTAGTAGGACATGTGAAAGAGTGCTATAGGTCTTGTGAAGAAGGACTCAAAGATGTGAGCAGGAGATACGTGTGAATTGTGCAGGCCAGATGTCGGACTTGTGCTTGAGGGCTGTAGCACGAGTGTAGGAGGGCATTTGAACGTGTGTAGGAGGGTTGTAGGACTTTGTAGGACAGTGGAGGATGTGTGAAGGAGGGCTCTAGTATGTGTGGAGGAGGCTTTATGAAGTGTATAGGAGGAATGTAGGACGTGTCAAGTAGGGCTCTAGGTTGTTTGCAAGAGGGCTTTAAGATGTGTGCATGAGGGTTTTAAGACGTGTGCAGGAGGGCTCTAGGATGTGTGTAGGAGGGCTCAGGAATGTGTATAGGAGGACTGTAGAATGTGTGCAGGAGGTCTGTAGGATGTGCAGGAGGGGTTTAGGACGTGTGTAGGAGTGCTCCAGGACTTTTGTAGGAGGGCTCTAGGACGTGTGTAGGAGGGTCTAGGACATGCGTAGGAGGGCTGCAGGACTTGTGAATTAAGGGTCTAGGACGTGTGCAGGAGGGGTAGAGGACAGCTGAAAGAGGGCTCTAGCATGTGTGTACGAGGGCTTTATGACATGTGCAGGAGGACTCTAGTGCCTGTGTAGGAGGGCTCTTGGTTGTGTGTTGGAGGATCTAGGACGTGACCAGGAGGTTGTAGGACGTGTAATGGAGGGCTGTAGGATATGTGTAGGAGGGCCATAGGACGTGTGTAGGAGGGTTGTAGGACTTTTGATGGAGGGCTGAAGGACGTGTGAAGTAGGACTCTAGGACGTGTGCAGGAGGGTTGTAGGATGTGTGAAAGAGGGCTGTAGGTCTTGTGAAGGAGGACTCAAAGATGTGAGCAGGAGGTATGTGTGAATTGTGCAGGCCGGATGTAGGACGTGTGCATGAGGGCAGTAGGACTTCTGTCGGAGGGCTTTAGGACGAGTGTAGGAGGGTTGTAGGACCTTTGCAGGAATGTGGAGGTTGTATGAAGGAGGGCTCTAAGACGTGTTGAGGAGGGCTCTGTGACGTGTGCAGGAGGAATCTAGGATGTTTGCAGGATAGCTGTAAAAAGTGTGCAGGAGGGCTCTAGGAAGTGGGTTGGAGGGCTCTAGGACATGTGTAGGAGGGCTCTAGGACATGTGTAGGAGTTCTCTGAAACATGTTTAGAAGGGCTGTAGGATGTGTGAAGGAGGGCTCTAGGATGTTTTTCGGAGGGCTATAGGACATGTGTAGGAGGGCTTTATGACGTGTATAGGAAGAATATAGCACGTGTCAAGTAGGGCTCAAGGTCATTTGCAAGAGGGCATTAACACATGTGCAAGAGGGTTTAACATGTGTGCAGGAGGGCTCTAGGACCTGTGTAGGAGGCCTCAGGTTCATGTGGAGGAGGGCTGTGGGACGTGTTCATTAGGTCTGTAAGACGTGTGCAGGGGTGTGTAGAATGTGTGCAGGAGAGCTGTAGGATATGTGTAGGAGTGCTCTAGGACGTGTGTAGAAGGTCTCTAGGATGTGTTTAAGAGGGTTCTAGGAAGTGCGTAGGAGAGCGGCGGGACTTGTGAATTAAGGCTATAGGATGTTACTGGAGGGATGTAGGATGAGTGAAGGAGGGCTCTAGGACGAGGCTATGAGAGGTTTATGACATGTGCAGAAGCACTCTAGGACATTTGTAGGAGGGCTCTTGGTTGTGTGAAGGAGGATTTAGGATGTGTGTTGGAGGGCTGTAGGACGTGTGAAGGAGAGCACTAGGATGTGTGTAGGAGTGCTCCAGGACATGTGCAGGAGGGCTCTAATTCGTGTGTAGGAGGGCTGTAGGACGTGGGAAGGAGGCCTATAGCACGTGTGTACGAGGGCTTTATGACACGTGCGGGAGGGATCTAGGACCTGTGTTGGAGTGCTCTAGGATGTGTGTAGAAGGGATCTAGGATGATTGCAGAAGGGCAGTCAAACATGTTAAGGATGTCTCTAGGACGTGTTTAGGAGGGCTCTCTGATGTATGCAGAGGTCTCTAGCACCTTTGCAGGAGGGTTGTAGGACATGTACAGGAGGGCACTAGGACGTGTGTTGGAGGGCTCCAGGATGTGTGTAGGAAGGCTCCGGGATGTGGGGCGGGCTGTAGTGTGTGTGCAGGAGGTCTGTAGGACATGTGCAGGAGGGTTGTAGGACGTGTGCAGGAGAGCTCTAGGATGTGTGTAGTCGTGCTCCAGGATGTGTGTAGGAGGGTTGTAGAATGTGCGTTAGAGGGCTGCAGGACTTCTGAATTAAGGCTCTAGGACATGTGCAGAAGTGATGTAAGACATGTGAAGGAGAGCTGCAGGCCTTGTGCAGGAGATCACTAGGATGTGTGTGGGAGGGCTCTAATATGTGTTTAGGAGGGATCTAGGAAGTGTGTAGGAGGGCTCAATACATGTGTACCAGGGATGTAGGATTTCTGAAGTAGGGCTCAAGGACAGTGCTAGAGGACTGTAGGTCGTGTTCAGAACTCTAGGATGTGTGCAGAACGTTATGTCATGTGCAGGAGGGCTCTAGGACGTGTGTAGGAGGGCTCCAGGTCGTTTGCAGAAGGGCTCTATGATGTGTGCACGATGGCTCTTTACATGTGCAGGAGGGTTGAAAGAGGTGTGTAGACGGTCTGTAGCACGTGTGTAGGAGTGCTCTAATATGTGTATAGGAGGGATCGAAGATGTCTGTAGTAGGGTGCTAAAAGGTGTGTAGGACGGCTGTACAACGTGAATGAGCGCACTACGATGTGTTGAGGAGGGCTCTGGGACATATGCATAAGGTCTATAGGACGTGTGCAGGCTGGTTCTAAGGCGTGTACAGGAGGGGTCTAGGACGTGTGTAGGAGTGCTCCAGGACGTATGTAGGAGAGCTCTAGGACGTGTTTAGGAGGGTCTAGGACATGCATAGGAGGGTTGCAGGACTTGTGAATTAAGGATCTAGAACTTGTGCAGGAGGGATATAGGACAGGTGAAAGAGGGCTCAAGATGTGTGTACGTGGGCATTATGACATGTGCAGGAGAACTCTTGGATCTGTGTAGGAGTGTTCTTGTTGTGTGTAGGAGGATCTAGGATGTATGCAAGAGGGCTGTAGGACTTGTGAAGGAGGGCTCTAGGACATGTGTGGTACGGCTCTTGGTCTTGTGTAGGAGGATTCTGGGATATGGTTAGGAGGGCTGTAGGTATTGTGAAGGAGGGCTGAAGGATGTGAGAAGTAGGAATCTAGGGCATGTGCAGGAGGGGTTGTAGTACTTGTGAAAGAGTGCTCTAGTTCTTCTGAAGGAGGACTCAAAGATGTGAGCAGGAGGTATGTGTGAATTGTGCAGGTCGAATGTAGGACGTGTGCATGAGGGCTGTAGGACGTGTGTAGGAGGGCTTTAGAACGTATGTAGGAGGGTTGCAGGACTTTGCAGGAGAGTGGAGGATGTGTGAAGGAGGGCTCTAGGATGTGTGGAGGAGGGCTTTATGAAGTGTATAGGAGGAATGTAGGACGTGTCAAGTAGGGCTCTAATTTGTTTGCAAGAGGGCTATAAGCCGTGTGCAAGAGGTTTTTAAGACGTGTGCAGGAGGGCTCTAGGATGTGTGCAGGAGGGCTCAGGGACATTTATAAGAGGACTGTAGAATGTGTGCAGGAGGTCTGTAGGATGTGCACGAGGGCTGTAGAACATGTGCAGGTGGGGTCTAGGACATGTTTCGGAGTGCTCCAGGACGTTTGTACGAGGGTTCTAGGACGTGTGTAGGAGGGTCTAGGACATGCGTAGGAGGGCTGCAGGACTTGTGAATTAAGGGTCTAGAACGTGTCCAGGAGGGATGTAGGACGGCTGAAAGAGGGCTCTAGCATGTGTGTACGAGGGCTTTATGACATGTGCAGGAGGACTCTAGTGCCTGTGTAGGAGGGCTCTTGGTTGTGTGTTGGAGGATCTAGGACGTGACCAGGAGGTTGTAGGACGTGTAATGGAGGGCTGTAGCATATGTGTAGGAGGGCCATAGGACGTGTGTAGGAGGGCTGTAGGCCTTTTGATGGAGGGCTGAAGGACGTGTGAAGTAGGACTCTAGGACGTGTGCAGGAGGGTTGTAGGACATGTGAAAGAGGGCTGGAGGTCTTGTGAAGGAGGACTCAAAGATGTGAGCAGGAGGTATGTGTGAATTGTGCAGGCCGGATGAAGGCAGTGTGCATGAGTGGTGTAGGACGTGTGTAGCAGGGCTTTAGGACATGTGTAGGAGGTTTGTAGGACCTTTGCAGGAGTGTGGAGGATGTGTGAAGGAAGGCTCTAGGACGTGGATTGGAGGGCTCTGTGAGGTGTTCAGGAGGGATCTAGGACGTTTGCAGGATGTCGATAAAACGTGTTCAGGAGGGCTCTAGGAAGTGGGTTGGAGGGCTCTAGGACATGTGTAGGAGGGTTCTAGGACGCGCGTTAGAGGGCTGCAGGACTTGTGAATTAAGGCTCTGGGACAAGTGCAAAAGGGACGTGAGACGTGTGAAGGAGAGCTGCAGGACGTGTGCAGGAGAACACTAGGATGTGTTTGGAAGGCTCTGATACGTGTTTAGGTGGGTTCTAGGAAGTGTGTAGGAGGGCTCAATTAGATGTGTACCAGGGCTGTAGGATTTGTGAAGGAGGGCTCAAGGACGTGTGCTAGAGGACTGTAGGTCCTGTTCAGGAGAACTCTAGGATGTGTGCCGGAGGGCTCTAGGACGTGTGTAGGAGGGCTCCAGGTCGTTTGCAGAAGGGCTCTATGATATGTGCACGATGGCTCTTGACATGTGCAATAGGGCTGAAAGAGGTGTGTAGGCGGTCTGTAGCACGTGTGTAGGAGTGCTCTCGTATGTGTATAGGAGGGATCTAAGATGTGTGTAGTAGGGTGCTAAAACGTGTGTAGGACGGCTGTACAACATGAATGAGAGCTCTACGATGTGTTGAGGAGGGCTCTGGGACATGTGCAGGAGGTCTGTAGGACGTGTGCAAGAGGGTTCTAAGTCGTGTGCAGGAGGGGCCTAGGACGTGTTTAGGAGTGCTCCAGGACGTATGTAGGAGAGGTGTAGGACGTGTGTAGGAGGGTCTAGGACATGCATAGGAGGGCTACAGGTCTTGTGAATTAAGGATCTAGAACTTGTGCAGGAGGGATGTAGGACGGGTGAAAGAGGGCTCTAGATGTGTGTAAGTGGGCTTTATGCCATGTGCAGGAGGACTCTAGGATCTGTGTAGGAGTGCTCTTTGTTGTGTGTAGGAGGATCTAGGACATATGCAGGAGGGCTGTAGGACTTGTGAAGGAGGGCTCTAGGACATGGGTGGTAGGGCTCTAGGTCGTGTGTAAGAGGATTCTGGGATATGGTTAGGAGGGCTGTATGACTTTTGAAGGAGGGCTGAAGGACGTGTGAAGTAGGACTCTAGGACGTGTGCAGGAGGGTTGTAGGACGTGTGAAAGAGTGCTCTAGGTCTTGTGAAGGAGGACTCAAAGATGTGAGCAGGAGGTATGTGTGAATTGTGCAGGCCGGATGTAGGATGTGTGCATGAGGGCTGTAGCACGTGAAGGAGTGATTTAGAACGTGTGTAGAAGGGTTGTAGGACTTTGCAGGAGAGTGGAGGATGTGTGAAGGAGGGCTCTAGGATGTGTGGAGGAGGGCTTTATGAAGTGTATAGGAGGAATGTAGGACGTGTCAAGTAGGGCTCTAGGTTGTTTGCAAGAGGGCTTTAAGACGTGTGCAAGAGGGTTTTTAAGACGTGTGCAGGAGGGGTCAAGGGTGTGTGTAGGAGGGCTCAGGGATGTGTATAGGAGGACTGTAGAATGTGTGCAGGAGGTCTGTAGAATGTGCACGAGGGCTGGAGGACATGTGCAGGAGGGGTTTAGGATGTGTGTAGGAGTGCTCCAGGACGTTTGTAGGAGGGCTCTAGGTCGTGTGTAGGAGGGTCTAGGACATGTGTAGGAGGCCTGTGGTACTTGTGAATTAAGGGTCTAGGACGTGTGCAGGAGGGGTAGAGGACAGCTGAAAGAGGGCTCTAGCATGTGTGTACGAGGGCTTTATGACATGTGCAGGAGGACTCTAGTGCCTGTGTAGGAGGGCTCTTGGTTGTGTGTCGGAGGATCTAGGACGTGACCAGGAAGTTGTAGGACGTGTAATGGAGGGCCGTAGGATATGTGTAGGAGGGCCATTGGATGTGTGTAGGAGGGCTGAAGGACTTTTGATGGAGGGCTGAAGGACGTGTGAAGTAGGACTCTAGGACGTGTGCAGGAGGGTTGTAGGACGTGTGAAAGAGGGCTATAGGTCTTGTGAAGGTGGACTCAAAGATGTGAGCAGGAGGTATGTGTGAATTGTGCAGGCCGGATGTAGGACGTGTGCATGAGAGCTGTAGGACGTTTGAAGGAGGGCTTTAAGACGTGTGTAGGAGGGTTGTAGGACCTTTTCAGGAGGGTGGAGGATGTGTGAAGGAGGGCTCTAGGACGTGTGGAGGAGGGCTCTGTGACGTGTGCAGGTGGGATCTAGGACGTTTGCAGGATGGCTGTAAAACGTGTGCAGGTGGACTCAGAAGTGGGTTGGAGGGCTCTAGGACATGTGTAGGAGGGCTCTAGGACATATGTATGAGGGCTCTTGGACATGTGTAGGAGGGCGGTAGGACATGTGTAGGAGGGCTCTAGGATGTTTTTCAGAGGGCTATAGGACGTGTGTAGGAGGGCTTTTGAACGTGTGTAGGAGGGTTGTAGGACTTTGCAGGAGAGTGGAGGATGTGTGAAGGAGGGCTCTAGGATGTATCAAGGAGGGCTCTATGACGTGTATAGGAGGAATGTAGGACGTGTCAAGTAGGGCTCTAGGTTCTTTGCAAAAGGGCTTTAAGACGTGTGCAAGAGGGTTTTAAGACGTGTGCAGGAGGGCTCTAGGATGTGTGTAGGAGGGCTCAGGGATGTGTATAGGAGGAATTAGAATGTGTACAGGTGGTCTGTAGCATGTGCACGAGGGCTGTAGGACATGTGTAGGAGGGCTCTAGGACGTGTGTAGGATGGTCTAGGACATGCGTAGGAGGGCTGCAGGACTTCTGAATTAAGGGTCTAGGACGTATGCAGGAGGGATGTAGGACGTCTGAAAGAGGGCTCTAGCATGTGTGTAAGAAGGCTTTATGACATGTGCAGGAGGACTCTAATGCCTGTGTAGGAGGGCTCTTGGTTTTGTGTTGGAGGATCAAGGACGTGTGCAGGAGGTTGTAGGACGTGTAATGGAGGGCTGTAGGACATGTGTAGGAAGGCTCTAGGACATGTGTAGGAGGGATGTAGGACTTTTGATGGAGGGCTGAAGGACGTGTGACGTAGGACTCTAGGACGGGTGCAGGAGGGTTGTAGGACATGTGAAAGAGGTCTCTAGGTCTTGTGAAGGAGGACTCAAAGATGTGACCAGGAGGGATGTATGAATTGTGCAGACTGGATGTAGGACGTGTGCATGTGGGCTGTAGGACGTGTGTAGGAGGGCTTTAGGACGTGTGTAGGAGGGTTTTAGGACCTTTGCAGGAGGGTGGAGGATGTGTGAAGGAGGGCTCTAGTACGTGTGCATGAGGGATCTAGGACGTTTGCAGGATGGCTGTAAAACGTGTGCAGGAGGGCTCAAGGAAGTGGGTTGGAGGGCTCTAGGACATGTGTAGGAGGGCTCTAGGACATGTGTAGGAGGGCTCTGGGACATGTGTAATAGGGCTGTAGGATGTGTGTAGGAGGGTTCTAGGATGTTTTTTGGAGGGCTATAGAACGTGTGTAGGAGCGCTTTATCACGTGTATAGGAGGAATGTAGCACGTGTCAAGTAGAGCTCTAGGTCATGTGCAAGAGGGCTCTAAGACGTGTGCAAGAGGGCTTTAAGATGTTTGCAGGAGGGCTCTAGGACTGTGTAGGAGGCCTCAGGGACATGTGGAGGATGGCTGTGGGATGTGTTCAGGAGGTCTGTAAGACATGTGCAGGGGGGTGTAGGATGTGTGCAGGAGAGATGTAGGATATGTGTAGGAGTGCTCCAGGACGTGTGTAGGAGGTCTCTAGGAGTTGTTTAGGAGGGTTCTAGGACGTGCGTAGGAGGGCAGTAGGACTTGTGAATTAAGGCTCTAGGATGTGTGCAGGAGGGATGTAAGACGGCTGAAAGAGGGCTCTAGCATGTGTGTATGAGAGGTTTATGACATGTGCAGAAGCACTCTAAGACATGTGTAGGAGGGCTGTGGGACATGTGTACGAGGGCTCTAGGACATGTGTAGGAGGGCTCTAGGACATGTGTAGGAGGGCTCTGGGACATGTGTAGGAGGGCTCTGGGACATGTGCAGGAGGGCCCTAATTCGTGTGCAGGAGGGCTGTAGTACGTGGGACGGAGGCCTCTAGCACGTGTGTAAGAGGGCTTTATGACACGTGCGGGAGGGATCTAGAATCTGTGTAGGAGGGCTCTAGGATGTGTGTAGAAGGGATCTAGGATGATTACAGAAGGGCTGTCAGACATGTTAAGGAAGTCTGTAGGACAAGTATAGGAGGGCTCTCTGATGTGTGCAGAGGTCTCTAGCACCTTTGCAGGAGGGTTGTAGGACATGTAGAGGAGGGCACTAGGATGTGTGTAGGAGGGCTCCAGGATGTGTGTAGGAGGGCTCAGGGATGTGGGGCGGGCTGTGGGTGTGTGCAGGAGGTCTGTAGGACACGTGCAGGAGGGTTGTAGGACGTGAGCAGGAGAGCTCTAGGATGTGTGTAGTCGTGCTCCAGGATGTGTGTAGGAGGGCTCTAGTATGTGTGTAGCAGGGTTCTAGGATGTGCGTTAGAGGGCTGCAGGACTTGTGAATTAAGGCTCTAGGACATGTGCAGAAGGGTTGTAAGACGTGTGAAGGAGAGCTGCAGGACGTGTGCAGGATATCACTAGGATGTGTGTAGCACGTGTGTAGGAGTGCTCTAGTATGTGTATAGGAGGGATCGAAGATGTGTGTAGTAGGGTGCTAAAACGTGTGTAGGACAGCTATACAACGTGAATGAGAGCTCTACGATGTGTTGAGGAGGGCTCTGGGACATGTGCAGGAGGTGTGTAGGACGTGTGCAGGAGGGTTCTAAGACGTGTGCAGGAGGGGTCTAGGACGTGTAGGAGGGCTTTGGGCCGAGTGTAGGAGGGTTGTAGGACCTTTGCAGGAGGGTGGAGGATGTATGAAGGAGGGCTCTAAGACGTGTGGAGGAGGGCTCTGTGACGTGTGCAGGACGGATCTAGGATGGTTGCAGGATAGCTGTAAAAAGTGTGCAGGATGGCTCTAGGAAGTGGGTTGGAGGGCTCTAGGACATGTGTATGAGGGCTCTAGCACATGTGTAGGAGGGCTCTGAAACATGTTTAGAAGGGCTGTCGCATGTGTGTAGGAGGGCTCTAGGATGTTTTTCGGAGGGCTATAGGACGTGTGTAGGAGGGCTTTATGACGTGTATAGGAGGAATGTAGTACTTGTCAAGTAGGGCTCTAGGTCATTTGCAAGAGGGCCTTAAAACATGTGCAAGAGTGTTTAACATGTGTGCAAGAGGGCTCTAGGGCCTGTGTAGGGGGCCTCAGGCACATGTGGAGGAGGGCTGTGGGACGTGTTCAGGAGGTCTGTAAGATGTGTGCAGAGGTGTGTAGGATGTGTGCAGGAGAGTTGTAGGATATGTGTAGGAGTGCTCCAAGACGTGTGTAGGAGGTCTCTAGGATGTTTTATGAGGGTCCTAGGACATGCGTATGATGGCGGCAGGACTTGTGAATTAAGGCTCTAGGATGTGTGCCGGAGGGATGTGGGATGGGTGAAGGAGGGCTCTAGCACGGTTGTATGAGAGGTTTATGACATGTGCGGAAGCACTCTAGGACATGTGTAGGAGGGCATTTGGTTGTGTGAAGGAGGATTTAGGATGTGTGCTGGAGGGCAGTAGGACGTGTGAAGGAGAGCTCTAGGATGTGTGTAGGAGTACTCCAGGACATCAGCAGGAGGGCTCTAATTTGTGTGCAGGAGGGCTGTAGGACGTGTGAAAGAGTGCTCTAGGTCTTGTGAAGGAGGACTCAAAGATGTGAGCAGGAGGTATGTGTGAATTGTGCAGGCCGGATGTAGGACGTGTGCATGAGGGCTGTAGGACGTGTGTAGGAGGGCTTTTGAACGTATGTAGGAGGGTTGAAGGACTTTGCAGGAGAGCGGAGGATGTGTTAAGGAGGGCTCTAGGATGTGTGGAGGATGGCTTTATGAAGTGTATGGGAGGAATGTAGGACGAGTCAAGTAGGGTTCTAGATTGTTTGCAAGAGGGGTATAAGACGTGTGCATGAGGGTTTTAAGACATGGCAGGAGGCGTCTAGGATATGTGTAGGAGGGTTCAGGGACGTGTATAGCAGGACTGTAGAATGCGTGCGGGTGGTCTGTAGGATGTGCACGGGGGCAGTAGGACATGTGCAGGAGG
>JAJEJO010029684.1:0-14758 GCA_020662805.1 Glaucomys volans
GCAGGAAGCCTTGGGGTGAGAAGAAACAACCATTTTTCTACATGAGCCAAAAAATTTCATGCCCATCCAAACCAAACTCCCAAAAGAGACCCCATCAACTCTACATACTGTAGCTCTACACTACATGACTCATTAACACTGGTATACAAGGTAGCCATTATTTGAGTTGGATCAAAACCAGGGTAGCAACATTTTGCTGAGAAATAAAGGATTGACAGATCAGTGGTCAGGTCCTTCTCCAAATAATCTGCTAAGAATATTACTTGAAAACATAGAGATGTACACAAAACCCAGCTGCATGAGGCCTCTGATTTACTAAGTTTCTTTTGCTTTCTATTTTTACATACATCAATTATTAAAGACTTTTATGAATTGGCACTGAACACATGAATTAACTTGTGCTGACATCATTCAGGAGGAAATGGGGATATGTAAAGCCTGGTTTCCATGTGTCATTCAAGGGCCAGGATCATCCTATCCTCAACAGGCTCTTCTTTCATCCCTCAGTTTCATGTTCTTGGAGGATGGTTGTGCCAGGATCTGTGACACTGCCTTGTAATCTGCATCATATAGCTGCTGGTTAAGAGGTCCATGGAAATGCTCCAGACGGCCTTTTCTCAGACAATAGGCAGGTCAAGAGATTACACCATAAGTGAAGACACATTTTGAAGGTGTTTCTCCTTTATTGGGTGAGTGGAAGGGCCCATTGGAAAATCATATCAAAGCAATATCCGAGTGCACCACAATTAGAAGGCAACAAATGAGGTGGTGGGGCCTGGCTGGTGGAGTGAGCATGGAATGCCTCCTCTCAATTGTCATCAACTTGATAGCTTCCTTCCTAGTTGAAAAGTGATTAAGTCCCTCATCTAATCATTGGAGAGCTCAGAAGCTCCTCACTTCTACTTATAAGTCCTAAATCCCATTGTTCATCTCTCTCCTGTTTGAGTACTCATGAAAAAGTTTGGCATCACACCAGAGTTGGTGTGATGATTTCTAGTTCAAACTTTACCTAAGTCACTGAGCTGTTCCACATTCTCCTCTGTTCTGAAATGTCATTGGCCACCATTGCGAGTTGCTGCTATGACCCAAGGCCAGTTTCTATCCCAGAGATATACCACGATTGAGCAGAACAGGATGAGTGTCCTTGTAGGGCCAAGCCTCTGTGGCCTGTGATAGGCTTGGTGACCCACGCAAACCTATGCAGTCCCATATCTCTCCCTGGTCCACTAAAGCTGGTGTGGACCATTTGCCTGCAATGTGGCCCCATTCACAGGAAATCCTGATGCCTTCTGCAGTGAAGAGTGGAAATTGCCCTTTGGCATACATGGAAAGTATGGCAGCCTGACAGGCTTGAGAAGTATCTCTTAAATTGGATGGAGTCAGATGTCTCAAAACCAGAGGGACTCATCTCACAACACATGCTGACTTCTCTTCTCCCATCCTCAGAATTTAGAATCACTTTTATGGCAATGAACAACCCCTGGAACATGCATGATTCCTCTTCCCTACAAGCAGCAGAGCAGGGCCAGCCCTTCTGTTGAAGGTTCCTCTAGAGCAGCAAGTACATGAAGAGGTTCCAGTTGCCAAGGCAATCCTGATGCCACGGTTCTGTCATATGACTTTTCTGTGACTGCAGACCATATGTGCTGCATAGCTAGCATGACAACATGCCATTCATGCTACCCCTGTTGCACAAGGACCAACAGGAATCCTTGGGTCAAGAGAAAACCTGCATTCTCTTACATGAGTCAGAAAATTCCACACCCTTCCAAACCAATCTACTGCAAGGAAGCCCCTTCTGCTCTACATACTATAGATCTACACTCATTTGCTCCCATGTCCCTTTCTACTGGTAAACCAGTAAGCCATTACTTGAGTGTGATCAAATCAGGGTAGCACCATTTTGCTGAGAAATAAAGGACTGATGGTTCAGTGGACAGGACTTTCTTCTAATAATCTCACCCCCAAGAAGGTTGAGAGGAATTGCTACAAACATAACTACTGGATGTTTGAAAACTGAATTGGGATCATTTTGTCTCTGAGCAAATATTATTTATGGGTTTACAGACCCTATGATCCATCATCTCTTTCCATTCCCCAAACATATTTACATTGTTTGCCTCATGAGGTTGCTGAGACATTCCCATATACAGAGAAACACATTATGTCCAGAAAATCCAACTTTCTGAGCACCCACATACCTGGGGTGAAAAGCAAGATCCAGCACCTCCATTGGGATATGCATTTGGCCCAGCTGTTTGGAATTACCTCAAGGAAAACCTGAGAGGAATGAAAATAATGAGACAGGTGTGAGCAGTTTGAAATTTCAAGGTCTTGGTGTTCAGGTTTGAAAGATTCCCTCAATTTCCATTATTCTCAAAGATCAGAGCATATAATTTTTCCTAAAAATGCATACTTCTCCAACTGCCACATGCCCCCATGATTCCCTTAGATAATTATCTACTCATTCAGCAGCTACAACATTCTTGTTCCTTAAACAGACACGGATAAATCTTTGTTGCATCATTAATCCCTACATATTAGGATTTGATCTGCAAGAAATGATGCTGACTGCATTGTTCTCAAAAGTGATTCACAGAATTTGATAGAAATTATTTGGCTTTTCATTGGGGTGATTTTTATCCAAATCATATCACATAGGTCATGGAACATTCAGTCATCTACCTTAAAGAGCCTCTTCAAATCATGCCAACTCTCCCTGTCTCTACATTATCTCCTCTGTTCAATCAAGTGTAATAAAAAGAGTTTGGACAAGTATCAGACAGAAATGCAATCCCATTCTAAGGAGAGCATTCAGCAAGCATCTGTGGCTCCCACCAAAAGTGCTTTCCCAGAGATCTGGGTTGCTTTATAGGCACTATTTCTTAAGATGAGTCAACTCCCAATAACAAAGCGCTTATCACCTTCTCATTAATATGCTTACAAGTGTATAGAATCAGCAAGTTCTACATGATGGAAATGCCCACCTGGGTATACAATTGATTCTTTTCCATTTTTCCATTTTGAAGTTCCCATTTAGCACATATAGGGAATTCATTTTTTCCTTTCAGCAAAAAATGACATTCAAAGTGTCACCTGCTCTAATGTTTGTGAAGGACAATCTTTGTGGGATGCACTCCAGTCTCCCTGCAGAAGAATTGGACTTCCACATCTCAATGTTTTTAAAATACAAACACAATATTAACTTGAAATCAGAGAGATATAGACAAAACCCAGCTGCATGTGTCCCTCAATTTATTCAGTTTCTTATGCTTTGCATTTTTATAGACATCATTTATTAAAGACTTCTATGAATTGGCAGGGAATCCAACAATTAATGTCCACTGATATCATTCAGGAGGATCAGGGGTTATATAAAGCCTGGGTTCCTTGTGTCATTAAGGCCTGTGATCATTGTGTCCTCATCAGGCACTTGTTTCATCACTCAGTTTCACGTTCTTTGAAGATCTTTGGGACAGTGTATGTGACACTGTCCTGTCCTCAGCATCTACCTGCTGCAGGTTAATAGGTCCTTGGAAATGTGCCTGAGGGCCTTTTCTCAGACAGACAATAAGCAGGTCAAGAGAATAACACCTTAAGATACATTGTGAAAGTGTTTCTGCATCCAAGAGTGAGTGGAGGACCCCTTGGAAAATCATAGCCAATTTCTGAGTGCACTGCAATTGTAAGGCAACATTTGAAGAGGTGGGACCTGAGTGGTGGAGTAAGCATAGGATGTCTCTCCTTGATTTATAGCAACTTGCTACCCTCCTTCTAATTGATTAGTGGTTCAGTCCCTCATCACGACATCAGGAGCTCAGCAGCTCCTCACTTCTACTTACAAGTCCTAACTACCAGGGTTCATCTTTCTCCTGTTTGGGCATTCATAGAAAGGTTTGGCATTACACCAGAGTTGGTGTGATGTTTTCCAGTTCACAATTCACCTAACCCACTGAGCTGCCCTGCATTCTACTCTGCTATGAAATGTCATTTGCCAACATTGAGAGTGGCTGCTAAGGCCTGAGGCAAGTTTCCTGACACAAAAATGCTCTGGGATTGTGCAGACCCGGATGAATGTCTGTAGGACAATGCTCCTGTGACTGGTGCTAGGTTTGGTGGCCCACCTGTCCTAATGAACCCCCATATCGCTCCCTGGTCCACTACACCTGGTGGGGACCAATTGCCTGCAGAGGGGCCCCATTCCCAGGAATACAAGAAGCTTTCTGCAGCCATGTGCGCACATCACCCCCTGGTGCACATGGAAATTATTTCAGACTGGCTGGTCTCAGCAGGTTCCCTTATCTTGGATGCAGTCAGGTGAATCAAACACAGAGGGACCCAGAATAAAACACATGCTGACTCCTCCACTACTCCCCTAAGAATTTAGAATCGCTTTTATGGCAAACAAAAACCTCTGGGTTTTGACTGCTTACAGTTCCCTCCTATCAGCACAGTTGGGCCAACACTTCCCTTGATGGTTACTTCAGAGCAGCCATCCCATGAAGAGGATCTGGTTGCCATGGTAACTGTGACAACATTGTTTTATCATAAGGCATTTGTGTGATGGCAGACTGTATGTGCTGCACAGTTAGGATGACAGCAATCCATTCATGGAAACACAAGTTGTTCAAGGCCCAGCAAGAAGTCATGGGTCAAGAAAAAATGTGCATTCTCCTACATGACCCAGATAATCCCATGCCCCTTCAAACTAATTTCCTGCATGCAAGCCTGTTCCACTTTAGAGGTTTCCTCTCTTTTGATTTCATGTCCCAGGATCACTGGTAAACAGGTTAGAAATTTCCAGAGTGGGATGAAAACCATGGTAGCTGCACTTTGTTGAGAAATGAATGACCATGAGTTCAATAGACAAGACTTTCTCCAAATAATCTCACTGCTAAGAATGTTGAGAGGAATTCCTGCAAATATGACTACTGGGGGATTGACATCTGAATGGGGATCATATTTTCACTGAGGAAAAATTATTCATATGTTTCTAGATCCTGTAATCCTTCACCTCTTCCCAGTCTGTATACATACTTAGAGACTTTGCCTTGTGAATCTGCTGAGACATTCCCTTATTCAGAGAAAGAGACTAGGTCCAAGAAATCCACATTTTCCAAGCACCCACATATCTGGAATTAAAAGCAAGATACAGAATCTCCACTGGGATGTGCATTTGTCCCAGCTGATTAGAGTTAACTCAAGACAAGTCTGGGTGGAATGAAAACACTAAGACAAGTTGAGCAGTTCGGAATAGTAAAGTCTTGGCATTCAGGTGTGAAACATTCCCTCAATTTATTTGGACCCAAAGATCACTACATAAAATATTTACTATAATGAGTTCTTTTCTACTGCCACATGCCTCCAAGGTTCCATTGGATAATTATCTGCTCCTTGTGCAGCTACAACCCTGTTGCTCCTTAAAGTTACAAGGATAAATCTTTCTCTCCTCATTACTCCCTAGACATTGGGATTTGACCTGCAACATAGGATGCTGGCTGCATTGTTCTCAAAAGTGATCTCCAGAAATTGGTAGAAAATATTTTGCTCTTCATTGTGGTGCTTTTTCTCCAAAGCATATCACATGGTCAGTTTAGATAACATGCAGTCATCTACCCTAAAGAGCCTCTTCAGACCATGCCAACCCTCCAGTGCTTCTTCATTACCTCTTCTGTTCAATCAAGTGAACAAAAAATGCTTGGATGCATGTCAGATTTCATTGCAAGTGAACTCAAAAGAGAGTATTCAGAAAGCATCTGTGGTACCAGCCAAAAGTGCTTTCCCAGAGACATGGTTGTCTTTAGAGGCCCTATTTCTTAAGATAAGACAACTCTCCAGAATGGAGAGGCTATCACCTTCTCATTAATATGCTGACATGTGTAGTGTGTCAGGGAGTTCTACAACATGAAAATGCTCACCAGTCTCTCAGATTGATTTGTTTCCATTTTGGCCTGTTGAAGTTCAGGTCTAGCACATATAGGTATTTAACTGTTACCTTTCAGCATGAAAGGACATTCAAATAATCATCTGCACTCAGGGTTGTGAAGGAGAAATTTTCTGGTGAGCTCCCCATTCTCTCTGCAAAAGAAGTGACCTTCTACATCTCGCCATCTTCCAGCAAAAGCAGAATATTAACTTGAAAACAGAGATGTAGACAAAAATAAGCTGCACATGAACCACATTTTTCCCATTTTTTTATGATCAGAATTTTTATGGACATCATTTATTAAAGACTTGTATGAATTGACACTGAATACATGAATTAACTTTTGCTGACATCATTCAGGAGACATTGGGTTTATGTAAAGCCTGGTTTCCTGGTGTCATTCAAAACCCAGGTTCATCCTGTCCTCATTAGCCTCTTCTTCCATCTCTTAGTTTCACGTTTTTGCAGGTTGGTTGTGCCAAGGTCTGACTTGCCATCAGCATCAAAGAACTTCTGGATAAGAAGTCCATGGAAATATTCCAGAGGGCCTTTTCTCAGAAAATAGGTAGGTCAGTGTATTACACCATAAGTGAAGACATATTGTGAAGGTGTTTCTCCATTATTGGGTGAGTGGAAGGGCCCATGGTAAAATCATATCAAGGCAATTTCTGAGTTCACCACAATTGAAAGGGAACAGATGAGGTGGTGGGCCTGGATGGTGGAGTGTGCTTGGAATGTCTGTCCCCGATTGCCAGCAACTTGATAGCCTCCTTCCTAATTGATAAGTGATTAAGACACCCCTCTCATCAATGGGGAGATCAGCAGCTCCTCACTTCTACTTGCAACTGTTAAATCCCATTGTTCATCTGTCTCCTGCTTGGGTATTCATGGAAAGGTTTGGCAACACACCAGAGTTGATGTGACGATTTCTAATTCAAACTTTACCTAAGTCCCTGAGTTGCCTCACATTCTCCTCTCTTCTAAGGTGTCATTGGCCACCATTGCGAGTGACTGCTAAAGCCTGAGGCCAATTTCCTGACCCCTAGATATATCAGGATTTTGCAGACCAGGACAAGTGTCTTCATAGGGTCCTGCTCCTGTGGTTTGGTGACCCATGGATCCTCATGCACCTCCACATCTTTCCCTGGTCCACTACACCTGGTGGAGACCAGTTGCCTGCACTGTGGCCCCATCCACAGGAAATCATTATGTCTTTTGAAACCAAGTGTGCACATCCCACCCTCGTGGACATAAAAGTCATGGTAGCCTGAGTGGTTTCAGAAGGGTCCCTAATCTTGGATGGAGTCAGATATCTCAATAACAGAAGGAACCCTCCCACAACACATGCTAATTCCTTTTCTCCTGTTCTAAGAAGAAGGAGGATCACTTTTATGGCCACAAAAGATGACTGGAACTGGTGTGCTTCCTCATTCCTCCCTGCAGCACAGCTAGGCCAAGTTTTCTCTTGAAGTTTCCTCCACAGAAGCTACTACATGAAGACCTATCACATGTCATGGCAACCATGACACCATTGTGCTGTCATATGCCCTTTGTATGACTGCAGGCTCTTTGTTCTGGCAGTAGGATGACAGTCAAGTCATTCATGGAAACCCAAGTTGCTCAAGAAATGCAACAAGTCCTGGATCAAGAAAAATATTGCATTATCCTACATGAGAAGGAAAATTCCATGTCCTTCCCCACCAAACTCCAGTGTGCGAGCCCCTTCCATTTTACTTATTGTAGCTTTCCTCTCTTTTGCTTTCATGTCCCAGGAGCACTGATAAACAAGATAGGCATTTATTCAGTTGTATCAAAACCATGATAGGAACATTTTTGAGGAGAAATGAAGGACTGAGAGTTCAATGGACAGGACTTTCACAAAATAATCTCACTTCAAAAATGTTGAGAGGAATTCCTGCAAACATAACTACTGGACTATTGAAAATTGAATAGACATTATTTGTTTTCTGAGCAAATATTATTCTTGGGTTCATAGAACTTGTGATCCATTACTCCTTTCCATTCCCTATACATTTTTGCAGATTGCCTCATGAAATTGCTGAGACATTTCCTTATTCAGAGAAAA
The DNA here is from genome assembly GCA_020662805.1 of Glaucomys volans. NCBI lineage: Eukaryota > Metazoa > Chordata > Mammalia > Rodentia > Sciuridae > Glaucomys > Glaucomys volans. Next base: position 8,013 of record JAJEJO010029684.1, read on the forward strand.
AGACTATGCCCAAAAAATCCAATTTTACAAGCACCCACATACCTGGTGTGAAAAGCAAGATCCAGCACATCCACTGGAATATGTAGTTCTCCCAGCTTCTTAGAATTCTCTCAAGGGGAGCCCGGAAGGAATGAAAACAATGAGACAGGTGTGAGCAGTTTGTAAATATTAGGACTCCAGTCTCTCTGCAAAGGAAGTGGACTTCAATGCCTCAACGTTTTCCAACACATCCAAAATATCAACTTGAAAACAGGAGATTTAGACAAGGAATAACTGCATGTGACCCTGGCTGTACTCAGTTTGTTGTGCTGTGCATATTTATAGAAATAATTTATTAAAGACTTGTATGAATTGGCACTGAATGCATGAAATAATTCCTCCTGATATCAGTCAGCAGCCACAGAGGCTATGTTAAGCCTGGCTTCCCAGTATAACTTGAGATCCAGTTTCATTACTAATGAAGTTTTTTTCAGACTTTTGCTCATTTTGAGGGATGTATTAAGAAATGCTGTATACAGATAGGTGAAGGATGGAATATTCTGATTTTTGTTAAGAAAATTAAAATGTTTTGATTCTGATGTTATTGCAGGGATGACCCAAGAGAGCTTATTTAAAATAATCCTTTTGAAATAATGAAATCAGAAACGTTAATTACATGGAATGATTGGTGTGGATGTCAGCAATTCCTACAAATAAGGACTTGGAATTCTGAAATACTGTAGGATCTTCTTTTCCTGCTCCCTCAGTCTATCACACGTTTCATACTTCTGCTGATTTCTCTTTTTCAAGATGGGATTTTGCACATATTTTGTCTTCATTGTTGCATCGTAACATTTGTTTAGATTTGTGAGGCTGTGCTGCACTATTTATTTCCAGAGTCATCATTCACTTTTCTGTATGCAAATCTGGGTTTTTAAAAATTGAACAACTTGGATATATGGAAGTGAAGGAAGATATTTAGTAGCAGGTCATATGCCAGGAAAGCTAAATCTGCACATGCTTAATTATGTATCACATGTAAGTTTCAGGGTAAAGTAAGCTATGGGTGAGGGCATTTAGGTCCTCAGCCATTGCACTTGTGATCAGTAACAATTCTTGCTTACAGAACTATCTGGCCCTTACCTCTTACTGTATTTGCATAGCACTTTGCAGCTAAACAAAGATCCTGGAATGTTTTGGGGGACCTCTTACAAAGACAACATCTTTTAGAGTCCCTTCACAGAAGTTAGATTCCTCTCCAACACACTTCTGCATTTCAGGAACAAGATATATCCTTTATTCCTCCCTATTTTGATATTCAACTTGCAGCCTTTCTAACATTCCTCTCTTTCAGATGCCTGTTCAGTTTCCTTTGATGCCCTTTAACAATGTGATCATCCTGCCCTCATCAGGCACTTGTTTCATCCCTCGTTTTTACATTTTTGTGGGATATTTCTTCCAGGGTGTGTGACACTGGCCTGCAGTTGGCATCTTCAAGTCACGGTTAAGATGTTCATTAAAATGTGCAGAATTCCTTTTTTCAGACAGGAAATAGGAAATTCAAGAGAATTACACAATAAGTGATGACACATTGTGAAAATGTTTCTGCATAAAAGGGAAAGTTAAAGGGTCCCTTGGAAAGTCATAGCAGGACAATTTTTGAATGACCCTTAATTGTAAATCACCAGCAGAGTTGGTGGGGCCTGGTCTGTTAAGTGAGCATAGAGTGTGTCTACTTGATTGCCAGCAACTAGCTAGCTTCCATCCTACATGTTTAGTGATGAACTCCCTCCTCCCTGAACTTGGGAGCTCAGCTGCTTCTCACCTGTACTTAGAAGTACTAAATCCCATATTTTAGCTGTCTCCTTTTGGGGCACTCATTAAAAGGTGTGGTATCACACCAGAAATGGTATGCTTTCCAGTTCAAACTTCACCTAATAAATCGAGCTGTCCCCCATGCTCCTCTTCTCTGAAATGTCATTGGCCATCCTTGTAAGTGTCTTATCATACCCTAAGCCAATTTCTCCCCTCATAATTCTACCTAGTGAGTACAGACCAGTTGGACCATCCTCATATGGGCCATGCCCCTAGGGTCAGTTCAAGGCTTGGTGACCCAAATGTGTTCCAGCATCCCCATGTCTTTCCCTGGTTCACTACTCCTGGTGGGGACCAATTCTCTGTAGAGTGTCCCCACTCTCTGGAAATCATAATGCTGTCTTTTGTCCAGTGAGCACTTCACCCCCTAGAGGACTTGTCTGTAAGGGAAATCTGTCAAGTTTCAGCAAGGATGAAGTGGAATGTCACTAATCCCAGAGGACATGACCACTTCACACCCTTAGTTGTCTTCTTCTGTGTTGAGAGTTTAGGATAGCATTTGTGGCCAACCAGAGATCCCTGGGACTTGCCTGCTTCACCTTCCCTCTCCCAGCACAGCTGGGAAAAAGCTTTTCTGTGTTTTTCTTTAACTACTATTTTTTGGTTGCTGTTGGAGATTTATTTTATCACTTACATATGGTGCTGAGAATGAAATACAGTGCCTCACACATGCAAATCCAGTGTTCTACCACTGAGCCAGAGCCTCAGCCTTTGAACTTTCCTTGAGGATTCCTCCACAGCAACTAGAACCTGAAGAGATTCCCAATGCCATGCAAACCTTTCTCCATTGTGTTGTCTTAAGGGCTCTCTCTGACTGCCAGTGATATATTCAGTGCAGCTAGGATGACAGCCAATCCATTCATGGAAACCAATGTTTCTCAAGGCCCAGCAATAAGCTCTGAAAATAGAGAAAACCTGCACTCTCCTACAGGAGACAGAAAATTCTATGCATCCCAATCCAAGCTCAAGCATGGTAGCCCCTACCTCTCTCCATAATACAGCTCTCTTGTCTCTATCTCTCTTGTCCCAGGGACAGTGGGAATCAAGTTAAGCATCTCTTGAGTGGGATCAAAACCAGAGTCACAGCATTTTGTGGAGAAACAAAGTACTGACAGTTCAATGGATAGGACTTTCTGCAAATAATCTCAGTGCAAAGAATGTTGAGAGAAATTCCTTCAAACTAGCAACTGTAAGTTTAAAAACTGAATGTGGATGATTTTTTTCTCTGAGCAAATATTATTTGTGGATACACAGACCTTGTGAGCCATCACCTCTTTCCATTCCCTATACATATTCACACACTGTACCTTGCCAAAATGTTGAGGCAATCTCTAATAGGTAAACAGATTTTTCTCAGGAAATCCACATTTTTCAAGCACCCACACAGCTGAGGTGAAAAGCAATGTCCTGTACCTGCACTAGGATATGCTTTAGGCCCAGTTGCTTAGAATTTCATGAAGGAAAAGACCAAGAGGAATGAAAAGAAATACAGGTGTGAGCAGGTAGCAAAGACAAGGGCTTGGTGTTAAGGTGTGAAAGACTCCCTCAATTTTCCTTGGTCCCAAGGATTCAGAGCATATACTATTTCCTACAAAGGACTACTTCTTCTACTGCCACATGCCTCCATGGTTCTCATGGATAATTGTCTGCTCTTGAGGAGCTACACCTCTCTTTTTATTTAAAGGGACTCAATATACTTTGAAAGTTCTGGAAGAAATCTCACTGCAATGAATGTTGAGAGGATTTTCTCCACACATACATACTGGGTTTTGAAAACTGAATGTGGATTCTTTACATCTGAGCAAAGATTATTCATGGGTTCATAGATTCTGTGATCCATCACTTATTTATATTCCCTATACATATTTACAAACTGTGTCTCATGAAGTGGCTGAAACATTCCCTCATTCAGAGAAACAGACTTTGCCTGGATACCAATCTTTTCCAAGCATCCAAATATCTGAAGTGAAACACAAGATCCAGCACCTTCCCTGGGATATGCATTTGCCCCCAGTGCTAAGATTTTCCTCAAGAAAAAGCCTTAAGAATTAAAAAAAGAAGACAGATATGAGCAATTTTGTATTGTAAGAGTTTGGTGTTCAGTTGTGAAGGATTTCCTCAGTTTTCTGGAGTCGCAAAGATCAGAGGATATACTATCTCCTACAAATGACTATGACTCCTACTGGAACAGTCCTCCAAGCTTTCCTTGGTAATTTTCAGCTCCTGAGCTGTTACAACACTCTTGTTCCTTAAGGGGACAAGGATAAATCTTTCAATACGAATTTGTCCCTAGACATTAGAATTTGACCTGCAAGAAAGGATGCTGTCTGGATTGTTTTCAACAATGATGTACAGGATTTGATAGAGATTTTTTAGATCTGATATGGCAAAGTTCCTCTGAAATGCATATTCTGTAGTTAGGATTACAGAACATGCTGCCGTCTATCTTAAAGAGCCTTTTCAAATCATGCCAAACCTCCAGTGTCTCAACATTTCCTCCTCTGATCAATCACATGAGCACAATATGGTGGGATAACTATCAGATTTAATCAGAAGCCCATTCAAAGGAGCGTATTCAGCAAGCATCTGTGTGCCAGTCAAAATAGTCCTGAAGGAGCTGGATTTCTTAAGAGGCAGGATTCCTGAAGATGAGACAACTCTGAGGAAGGTAGAGGCTATAATTGTCTCATTAATAAACTGGCAAGTGTATTGAATCAGAAAGTTGTACAAAATGAAATAACTCACCATGGTCTAAAATTGATTCTTCTCCATTTTTCTCATTTTGAAGTTCAGGTTTAGCACTTATTGGCACTTTATTGTTGCCTTTCAAAGAAATGACATTTGAAATATCACCTGCACTAGGATTGTGAAGGAGAAACTTTCTGGGGCATGCTGTTGTCTCTCTGACAAAGATTTGGACTTCTACAACTCAATATTTTTCAACACAACTGCAGTATCAATTTGAGAACACTGAGATATACACAAAACACAGGGGCATGTGGACCTTTGTTTTCTCAGTTTTATCTGCTTTGCATTTTTGCAGACATATTTATTAAAGATGTGTGAATTGGCACTGAATACATGAATTAACTTCTGCTGATATCATTCAGCAGCCACAACAGTCATGTTAAGCCTGGCTTCCCTGTATAATTTGAGGCCCAGGTTCATCCTGTCCTCATCAGGCACTTGTTTCATCCCTAAGTTTAACGTTCTTGGAGAATGGTTTTCCAGGGTCTGTGAAACTGACCTGTAGTCTGCATCTTCCAGCTGCTGGGAAAGGTGTCCTTGGAAATGAACAAGAAAATGAACAAGAAGAATTTGAACACACAAAAAAACTGAGGCCAATTTCTATAATGTCTTGAGTAAAGGTATTATTAAAGTGATCTCTTTTTTATTATCAAAAAATGTGTTGAGGCAGAACAGCAGAGGGACTGACTTCCAAATGAGATTGACTAATATCTGTAATCTTAGATTGTAGCATAGTGATATCTGCAGCAATGTTAATATTATTCCATATTCCTAGAAAGTGATTTTGTACATGTTCCAATTAGTAATATCATTGACCATCAAAGATGTCACAGAAATCCACTTATAATTAGCATAACATCTAGTAGTCTTTGAATCTTAATATTTTGGATTTGATCACCAATACATAGAATAGTTTCCTTAATATCATCAATTCTAGTTCCCAGTTTTTTAATCCTTTCCTGTGTAGCCAGGGAAATAGATACATTGTGACATAATTCGTTAACATGAAAGGTAGTGTGAATTTTCTCTACAAGTACAATAGTAGATACAGCTAAAATGGTGACAATACTTATTAATGCAGTACTGCCTAAGATTACTGCTGCTACAAAACATTTTGATCTCATTAATTCATTAAGTCTTTCAAGAAATTCTATATCAGGTTCATTATTTTCTTTTCATTTTTCTTTTAACAACACAGGTAACATAATATGAGAATGTTGATGAACTATCATAAAAGCAATATAACCTTTTTGAAAAGTAGCATTAATACGATTGTTTAAGATACAATAATCACATTATATAGAATATGATGCCTTATTCTTGCATATGTGGAGATGATTTTGATTAGCAAGTAAAATAGTGTTTGGAGCATTTACCCAAGCTCTAAATTTATATTTTGAAGGAATATCAGGTCTAATGTGTGATATCACAATGGAGTCAGCTATAAGATGGTATAAATCAGGAAAATAGGAATATTTGATATTTTGAGATGCTTCTGTAAATTTGAGTCACCCAGCCAGGTGTAAACCATCTGTGTAATGATTCAGAAAAAGGTAAATTATCATAAAAAAATAACAGTACCCCAATTTGCTTGTAAATAACACCTTTAATCAGAATGTGTAGTTGCCACAAACTAATCCATATTTTTAATATTCAACAAAAGAGGTGAATAAACTTGACCAAAGAGAGAAAAGCCACATTCAAAACATTTTGAAGAATCTGCCGATATCCAGTAGATTCCAATAAAGATCCATTTTCGTGGTTGATTTTTGACATATTTCAATAGAGGAATGAACAGAAGCATTAACATATGTTTCCTTATAATTAGTTTAACCAATAGAAGCCATAATTTAAGAACACATATAGTATTTAGAAGGATCAACTTGATGTGTCAGTTAGAAATGTATGATAGCTAAGTGTCAAACAACCTCAAGGAACTTTCTCAAACACCTGGAAAATCATAAAGGAGTCTCATCCACCACTACTTGGAATGAAATGGTAGAAGAGATATTATGTGCTATTAAAGAACAAGAAATGCCTCCCCAAAATTGAGGACGATTGATAAAATCCTTGAAATTACCCCTTCGCCAGGAGGAGGGGTGTAACAAAGGAGGATCCAGAAAATATGTCCAACAGGCAAAGTC
>JAJEJO010029693.1:0-10600 GCA_020662805.1 Glaucomys volans
AACGAGGGGACAGGTTGAAGGCGAGAGGAAGGTACAGCATGGGCCCTTGGGAGCCAGGACACCACCCTGGCAGGCCACACCTTCGCCACGCAGGCTGGCACGGGAATGCAGCGTAGCCCAGCCGGTGTCTGATGGAACTGAATTCTAGGACGTTGTCTTGGAAGTCCTCCAAGATGGCGGGGAAAGTCGATGTGAAAGGAGGGCTCTATATGGAGAAGGACGGAAGTCAGTCCCACTTGGCTAAGAAACTGACCAGAGGTTACCCGTGGAGTCAGGAAAGGAACGAGGAAGGAGTTAACATCTCTTGTCGATGACCCACCTTGTGTATTACCTTACTTCACCTTCTTGCAATCTTACAAATAAGAGCCAGGACTTATTAAGCACTTATTATATGACAGCTGTTCTAAATGACTTATTTGTATTATCTCGTTTTAATCCTCACAACGAACCTTTGGGCAGGTCCTATAATCAACAATCACAAAGCTGAGGCTCAGGGAGATTAAGGCTCTCGGTCAAGGCCACACAGCCAATTAGCAGAAAGCCGGGTTTAAGCGGGGCTCAGTTCCCGCTCTGAACCCCTGCCTCCCTCTTCCTGTGGTGTGGCACCGTGGGTGACAACGTGGTCCAGACTCACACTGCCTGTGCTCAGCCCAGTTCTTTTAGTAGGCTACAATCGGCCTCAGTTTCCTCATCTGTCAAATGGAGGTTTAAAAACCTTTATCTTGGGCATGGTAAATTAAATGACAGTGAAGTGAGTTTGTCCCCAGTTCCCTGCTGAGAGTATAGGAGCTGGGGGAGGTGAAGCAGGCTCCCAAGATTACCCACTCCCCAATGGTCACCCTCTCTCGGCCCAGAGGAATAGAGCAAGATGGCAGCCTGGGTCTGAGCCCATCTCACGGCCTGTCAGCCAGGACCATCCGCCTGCAGGGAGGAGCTGCAGGCAGGAGGCCCAGGCAGGGAATGGCCAGGGCTGGAGGCCAAGCATGGTCATCCCCGGGCCTGTCTTGCCATCATGAGGGGAGGGCGGCTGCCAGCTGCCGGAAGCCCCCCCAGTGATCCCATGCAATAGTCGGAGGTGGCCCAGACCCTGTAGCAGGTGGCTCTGGGCCCTCCTTCCTCACTCCCACTCCCACCTGCCTGGAGAACTTTCACTCCTGGAAGTAGCAAGCTTTGTAAACTGTAAAGTGCTCTGCTCTTGGGAGGGCTTTACACAGAGGTTGGAGCCTCTGGAAAGAGGCCAAAGCCTTCCTCCTGGACCTGTGGTCACCTTCCTCTGGCTCTTTCAGCGACCCTGGTGGTGGTGGGAGGTGGCCGGCTCTCATTGCTCTCTTCCCACCACTGCAAACCACACCTTCTTGACTCTCCCCCTCCCCCGAGAGCCTCCCATCTGCCCATGGTGGCCTCCATGGTTCCATCCCCTGGAATGACCCCTCCCCAAGACGTCATCTCCAGAGCATGGACAAATTCAGAAGTTCGCTGTGCATGTCCGTGAGGTCTTTTCGTTCAGGGCAGGACACTGTCCACATGGTTTTACCAAGAGTTCCAGCATGAGGAGAGTCCAGAGACCTGATTTCCAGACCTTCCATCTGCTCCTAGGCCTTGCTGCCCACTCAGATGGGGCGACTGGCCCCCTTCCTGCCCCTCCATCTCCGTTCTCTCTGAGATCCTTAGCTCACCCCCAGGCATACCTCCGAAGGCCCCACTGGGCGTCCAGCTCGGTGCTGAGATCAGAAGTCAGCACAGCAGCCCAGGGCCCAGCCTGCCCGGCCTCCAGTCCTCAGGCCTGCTCCCCAAACGTCCAGGAGCACAGATCTGCCGGGGTCTGGAGAAAGCACAGCCTGGGGTTCAGGAGGTGCAGGGTGAGGCATTGCGATGGGGACCCCACTCGCAGAAGAGTCTCGTCTGGACCAGATGGGTGCACAGGAGCGTGAGGACTGGCCAAGGGAACTGGGAACTGGAGGGGAGCTCCCAGGCTCAAGGTCACCCCTGGAATAGGCAGGTGGGGAGCCTAGCACCCCAAGACCCAGCTCCACAGAGTGGCCGCAGCCAGTGTGGCGAGGGGAACTCGCTGCCTAAGGCTTCTCAGTCTGCACCAGCTTCCGCCTTCCCTCCCCGTGCCCCTCCAAAGTAGCCCCCCAAGCTTGTCCCTGACCTTCTCCACCACACGTCACTGTGGCAGCCCAGCTGTTCTAAGCTCTGTGTTTACCTGGTCTCTTTGCTCTGGGTCCCCAGAAATGTGTGACCATGTCTGAGAATGTGACCCGATTCTTTCTTCCCATCACTCCCAATCTGCCCTGTTTGTTTATTTTATGTTTTGGTACGGGGGATTGAACCCAGGGGCCTTTAACCACTGAACCACATCCCAGTTCTTTTTTATATTTTTAATTTTGAGGTGGGGGTCTTGCTAAGTTGCTGAGGCTAGCCTCGAACTTGCAATCCTCCTGCCCGGGCCTCCCAAACCACTGGGATTATAGGCGTAGCCATCGTGCCTGGCTCTGAGCTGCCCACTCCACTGCCTTCTGTTGAAGGTGCCATCCTGTCCCACCTATCCTCACTCCCATCCCTAACCTCTGAACCACAGGAATATGTCACTTCTCGCCTCTTTTTAAGGGCTGCTACTTTGCCCACCTAGCAGGAGAGGCTGGAGAGGCTGGGGCACGCTTGGATCCAGGTCCCCAGTGGACCTGAAAGGCTGATGGAAGGCCCATCACAGAGACCGGGAGGCAGGGGCTCTGCCAGCCCTCTGAGCCTGCAGCTTCGGGCCAGGCCCGTGGCTGTGACAGAAGTCAGTGCCACCAGCTCCAGGGCAGGCGCTCGCGTGGATGCTGAGACGCAGGAGGTTTTGAGCACCCCAAAAGTGGCTGGCTGAGGATGCAGGGCTATGGAAGAACGTGAGCCTGACATGCCGACGGGCCTGGGGACACTAGGGGGGATGGCTGGAGCCTCTGTCTGCTGCACAGAGACATTCCAGCCTGCAATCACCGTCAGTCACAGACCCGTCGGGCCCATGCCAACTGGAAGCAGGAGGCCTCCCCAAAGGGTATGAATTATTTAGCCAATCAGCTGTCAATGAGGAGACAATTATGGGGTCAAATTCAAGGGGAATACAGAGTGCGTTTCTCAGCCTGCTTGGAGATTGTCAGTTTAATTTTTACTTATTTATTTCTGACCTCACAGAAAATGTATTGCCACAAGGTCAAAGCATTTCTCTCTATATATAATTTTGGAACTTCAGAAATGAGAGAGAGAAGCCAGTTCAGTAAAGCACGGGGATTTGGACCCAGCCTGCAATCGGGCCGCCCTGCCCTTTGGACAGATGGCTGGAACACTCCACACGTAACCGGGTGTCGGTTAAAGGAGCAGCACTGGGGGGACATCGATCCAATCGCAGGCATGTAAACCTGTCACAACGGATCCCATATTATGTGTGGTCATAATGCCTCAATCAAAAAAGATTCTATCAGTTTTCCCCTTCAGAAAAATACATGTGATGAGGCCTCCTCCCGCATGGGCGTCCTGGACGTCAACACATCTCAAGTGAAGTCTGAGACAAAAACTCGGAGCCGGGCGCAGTGGCGCACGCCTGTGATCCCAGCGGCTCGGGAGGCTGAGGCAGGAGGATCCCGGGTTCAAAGCCAACCTCAGCAAGGGAAAGGAGCTAAGCAACTCAGTGAGACCCTGTCTCTAAATAAAATACAAAATAGGGCTGGGGATGTGGCTCAGTGGCCAGAGCCCCTGAGTTCAATCCCCAGCTCAAAAAAAACCCACTCGGTTATTTGGCTATGATGATAATCACTGTTTTCATGATAACTTAAAAACAGACCCCTCCAAACTAGCCAACTGGTGACAAGATGCTAAGATATCATCTGTGTTTACGTTTTATATTTATCCACAATTGACATCTTAATATATTAGGTCGAATATCGGGATCATGGAGCCGTGGCTCTCAGGTGACTGGCCCCCACTCCTGGCTCTCCCTTGACTGTCTTGCACATCTGCTCTGCGATCAGCAGGCCGTCGGCGTGAGGCCCAGCACCAGGCTGACTCAGTCTGGTGCTCGGTGGCTGTGTAATAAGCGTTCGCTGTCGATGTGTTGAAGGAACGAGGTTCGTGAGAAGAACCTTACGGTTAGATCCATATTCTACCAAACCTGAGAGACAGAGATGAAGGGAGGGGAAGAGAGGGGACAGAGAGACGACCCCTGCGTCCAAACAGGGAAAGCACAATCTCTCGAGCACACACACGCGTGCAAATCTGTGCACGTGTAAATGAGGCAGGCGACTGTCTTCGATGGAGTCTGAGCGCGTAGGAGTTCAGGGAGGACCTCACCACGCCTTCCAGGACGGGGGACGCAGGCCTGAGGCGGGCGGGCGTCAGGGGCGGGCGGGCGTCAGGGGCGGGCGGTGTGTTGGGTTGTTATGTGCCGCCTGCCTGGGCTCAGGGATTCCCAGAGAGCTGGAAAAGTGTTCTCTCTGGATGTGTCTATGCGGTCGTTTCTAGAAGAGATGCATATTTGAATCGACAGACTAAGTGAAGAGGGTCTGCCCTCACCAGTGGGGGTGGGCACCATCCAGAGGCCTGAGGGTCCAGAGGGAGTGGAAAGCAGGGGAAGGAAGGCATCCCTGGCGCACTCTGGGGTGGACCTGGGACACCCACCTCCTGCCGTGGGCCTGGGCGCTGCTGGGACCTGGGCCTTCAGGCGAAGACCATACCCTCTGCTGCTTCTCCCGCCAGTTCCCATGATAAATCTCATGTGTGCGCGCACATGGGTCCCCTCGTCCTGTTCCTCTGGGAAACCTGACTAATGCGAGAGCCTGGAGGGAACAGGGCCCCTGGGTCACCCTGGAGCTGAGCTTGCTTTGGGATCCATGTGCTGAGCCTGACCGAGCCGGGGACGCACGTGAGGAGTGAGAAATGGCTCAAGGGTGTGGGGAAGCAGAGAGCCCAGGAGCAGGGGGCCAAACCGGGACTGATCACCCAACCCACTCGGAGACCACGGAGAGGCCCTGGGGTCGGTGCGGCAGGCGCTCAGAACCAGGCGGCGCCAGGGAAGGCCAGGCGAGTGTGCGTCTCAGGGTGTGGGTGACAGTCCCCTCGAGGAGCCTGAACAGAGAGGCAGGGGCGTGGATGAACCCTTCCAGGAACCGAGTCTAGCGAGGCAGAAAACCAAGGTAATTACCCGATATTTAGGCCAGAGGAGGACTGATTAGCATGCTCCTAAGGCACACTCAGCGACACCCAGTGACCTGCTTTCTCGAAGGAGAAGCGCGGATCCTTGCTCGATGCCTCCCGATCCAGAGGCCACTGAGGGCAGAAGGGAGCAGCCCCCGTCCCGCTCCCTGTCTCCACCCCTGTCACCCAGGAAATCAACCACCTTCCAGGTCCTGTGTGGACTGACGAGGTCCCCACCACCTGGACATCTGCCTACTTCGTGACAGTAACCGGTCATGAGCGCCCCCCAGCTGGCCCGTCCTCCTTTGTTTTCTTACTATCTCTATCTTCTCAGGAGACGGCATCTGGCGGGGTTGCCCAGGCTGGCTCAGGAGATCCTCCTGCCTCAGCCTCTCAGGTGGCCCCTCAAGTAGCAGCCACTGTTCTCCTTTTTGGAAAACCAGATCCCCTCTGCCTCCACTGACCAAGGCTTGGGCTTAGCACCCGGCCAGCCTGGGATGGTCACCAAGGATAGGGCCCTGACAGTCCAGTGGGCAAACTGGCCACATAAGCCATTCTGAGTGATCAATAATGAGGGGAGGGGACCAAAATGTAGCCAGGTGCTCCTAGTGGGACACAAACAGGGGAACGGAGACTTCCAGGTCAACAGAGGGCCCAGAAGGTTCTGTCCGGGATGGGACTGAGTTTGCAATCCAGTCCCACATTATGCACCCAGGAGGGAGGCGGCCTTGCAGAGGAGGAAAGTGAGGACCAGAGGGGCAGAGGCCCAGGTCGTCCAGCCCACGGGGAGCACAGAGAGACAGCCGGGGAGCCATGATGCAGAAACCAGACGAGGCAGCGAGGTTTCCTATGGCTACGAAGAGCCCTCGTGGGGTTCAGGGTGTCTGTGTAGGTCGGGGTGTTAGACACCTTTGCACGTAAGTTTCATCTTCTGTCTTGAACTCTTGTCGAACTAAAACTCTACATCCACTAAACGTCAACTCCCACTCCCATGCCCAGCCCCTGGCCCCCACCATTCGGCTTCCTGCTCTGTGAACGTGACAGTCGTAGACACTTCATGGAAGGGGAATCATACTGTATTTATCTTTTTTTATCTGGCATAACGTCCTCCAGATTCACCCATGGTGCAGCATGGGATGGATCACCTCCTTTTTCAATGTTGACTAATATTCCACTGTATGGACATACCACATTGGCTTAGGTATTCCTCCTTTGAGGGACACTTGGTTGCCTTGTGAATAATGCTGCCGTGAACATGGACATTCAGATATCTGTCTGAGACACTTTTGATTCACTTGGAAACATACAGAAAGGAAATTGTTAGATCGTGTAGTAATTGCATGTTTAATCCTGTTTTCCACAGTGGCTGTACCATTTTACATTCCCACCTACTGTAGGAAATACGGGGTACGAATTTCCCCCATTACCTGCCAGCACTTGTTAATTTCTGTTTTTTCAACAGAAGCCATCTGAGGGGTGTGAGGTGACGTCTCATTGTGTGACTTGCATTTCCCTAATGATTAATGATGTTGAACATCTTTGCTGTGCTTATTGGCTATTTATGTATCTTCCCTGGAGAAACGTCTATCCAAGTCCTTTGCTCATTTTTGAAATTAGTTTGTTTTTTGTACTCATGGAAGTTAAAAAGTGGAGTAGTATGAACCAATTTAAAATAATGGCAGCAGCTCCCATTAATTGAGCATCTACTATGCTCCAGGCCCTGAAATAAGTGCTTTGTGCACACTCATGGCTCATGGATGCTCCCAACACCCCGGAGTCTGGCACGACTTTGGTTCTCACTTAGAGATGAGGAGAAGGATGTCCAACTGGCTAAGTCCGCTGCCCAGGGTCACCTAGCATAGGAACAGCCTTCAAATCCAGGCAGCTTGGCTAGGTTAGAAGCCAATCAGGAGGCTCCATTTTGCTAGAACAATCCCCCTGGCTGCCTATGAAGGGCGAGCCAGGCATGATAAACTGGAGGCTGGGAGAGGAGAGGGGAGGTGTGGGGGAAGTCCGGTGAGGCTCCAGGTCCTCACAGCCGCCTACCACCCACTCTCCCTCCTCTTAACAAGACTCTTCCCGGCAGCCCCTCCCCATCCTGGTGTCCTCCTTGCAGGATCATCTGGCTTCATTGGCCCCAGGGCCTTGCCTAGGTCCCAGGACCCCAGGCATTCCCTCGTCAGAGCTGGGTTATAAAATCAGGGATCAGTTTCTTCTGGATCTGTTCTCTTTGCATTTCGTCCTAAAACCATGCTTTTCTCCCTGGAAATTCCTATCTTAATTTTGCTTCTCAGCGACCCCGTTGTGTCCCCTGCCATCAGCAACCTTCCGGAATTAGGCGGCTGTCCTCTTCGTTGAGAGGCTGCCGGCCCGACCGTCCTCCCCTCCCCGAGCGCACCGTCCCTCTGGTCCCTCTCAGCTGGTGGGGAACGGTTAGTTGGCTTTGAGCCGCGAGTAGAAAGAGAATCGGCCTCAAATCTCAGTCCAGATCCCAGGCCCACGTCCTAGCATGAGGCCCTGGACGGGCTGTTCTCCCGGCAACTCAGATCCCTGGGGGGTGGGGGGTGGCAGAGGGAGGAGGGAGGAGGAGGTGGTGTCCTGGCCACTTAGCCACATCGCTTTAAATCGGAGCCTTTGTGAGACTGAACCCTGTGACTGGCCTGGCACCCGGGAAAGTGCTGAGCAGGTGATCAATAGGCATTTTTGAATGAATAATGAGTGAATGAACCAATGAATGACAGCCTGCGGGCCTCTCGGTCTCCCACCTCGGGTCCCTGTGCCTGCCCTGCGAGACCCCGCAGCGTCTGGGGTCAGTCCTTCCTATAGAGCCGCCCTGTGCAGGGCCCTCGCCTGCGCCCACCTTACCGTCCTGGTGCACCACGCCAGTGCAAAGAGGTCTGCATGACAGCAAGTTCTAGATTCTTCCGGCCTCTCGTGTGAGTCTGGCCTCTAGGAAAGAGACCAAAAGAGGCCTCAACCTGGCAGGGGGAGGGGGAGCTGGCGAATGGAAGCTCCCTAGTGAACTCAGGTGTGACCCCTCCCGGGCACGATCTGCCTTTGTCCCTGCAACGGACAGGCTGGCCCCTTCTGAGCCTCTTAGGGCATCGGTGCCCTTGGTGAGAAGCAGGCCATGTGACCGAAGCCCGTGTCCTGAATTTCCCTGTCTTCCAGCCCCCCACAGATGGGAGCCGGGTTAGGGCTGCCTTGTTCTTGCCCAGGACACAGCAGGTCCCCATGACGCGGGCCCGCTCGACTCTGAACAGTACCAGGCAGTCATCTGAGGCTCCTGGGGACACTGAGGACTCCGAGCCATGTCAGCTCTTTGGTTGTCTCCCTCCCACAGCTGGTGGCAGAGGCCCCCTCGCCCTCGCGACGCATTAGCAAAGATCAAAGGTCCCTCTAGTCCCTGTGATCTTCGGAGTGTCAAAGGGAAGGAGTCGTTTCTCCCCCCTCCTCTCTGTCGTTTATTAATATTACAGGGCTTTGCTCTAAAAAGAAGAGATGCAGGAACCAGGAGGAGACGGTCCCCGCGAGGGCCCCGGCTTCAGCATGGCCACGTATTTCATTTCTTGCTTATGCATGCAGCTGTCACCAGAAGTCCAGCTTCCCTGAGTCTGGGGGCGGGGGCGGTGGGGACGGCCCTTTCCTCTGGTAGCCCTTGGCGTAAATCAAAGACGACTCAGGGCCCCAGAGAAGCCAGGGCTCATGGAGGGCAGAGCAGTCTGAGTGATCGGGATCAAGGAGGAAGGCACTGCTGGTCCGTCCTGGATTCCCCGGGCACGTCTTCCATGCCAGGCCCTGGGACGGGCACAGGTGGACACATGCAGGCAGGCTCTCTTCCGCACGACTCCGCTCTGAATGGGAACAGGCCTCAAGCCGTGGAGGAGGGTGGGGGCCTGGGGGACTTCACTGAGCGCTCCTCTTTTCGTTTTCGACTCTTATTATTTGAGCAACACATCATGAGGCCTCCGGATTCATTCAGCAACGATTGTTTGAATCCCTACCTGCAGCGCCCTGGGGATCAGAGATAAGCAAGCAGGAGCCGGGAAAGCCAGGGAAGGGAAGCGTGGCCAGGCGCCCGCCCGTGGAGAGGGAAGCGGCGTGGTAGACTCAGAGTTCAAACCCCAGCCCCTGACCAAAAGGCAGAGAAAATCCAGCTCGGATCAGAGGGTGAAGTGAAGAAGGCGTTTGCAGAGGACCTAGCCGGCGCGGGCCCGGCAGTCCGCAGCGCAGGGTCCGTGTATTCCATCCCGACTGATCCACGGCGCATGCCGGGGACAGGTGAGCCCAGGCCAGAGGCACCGACCTCCAGCGTCCAGGAGGGAAGGCTTCCTGGAGGAGAAGGTGCACGCCACTGAGGACAGGCAGAGGCCAGGAGGTGGCACTCCAAGCAGGGCAGGGCGAAGGCAGAGAGAGACAGGCCGGCCTGGCGAGTCCGTCCCTGACCCTGGGCAGGTGGGGGCAGAGAAGGGAGCGAGGACCCGCCAGGCGTGAACGGGCAGGTGGCTGACCTCTCTGTGCCTCCTTTTCCCCACCTGCCAAGTGAGGCGGTGACAGCTGTGACCACTTCTCCAGGTGACTCAGCACAGCACCTGGTCTGTGGGGAGTGGGAGCCTTCCAAAGTCACCTGCAAGAAACCTCGGCTGCCCTGTTCCCTAGGTGAAGAAACCGAGGCTGGAAACAGTAAGGGACTCCCCGAGGCCCCACGGTGGTGAGTGTGGGGTGCCGCTCACGGCGCCGCGTTCCCAAGCGCCTCGTCACCTTTAACCCCAAAGGTGTTGGTTCTGTGACAAGTTCCTGACCAGCCCCCACAGCTGGGGACGGTCAATCTCCGTGTCTCTTTCCTAAAGTGACATACAGGAGAGCCAGTCACAAATGCAACCCTGGCTTCCCCGGCGGACACCATGGGCTCTGGCAAGGCTCTGGCGATGCCCTGGATGTGTCGCAGGCAGGGCCCCCACGAGGGCAGCAGCCCTCGGAGCAGAACTCTGCCTTACACTGCACGCAAGCCCCTGGTCCTCCGCCCACCCAGATTGCCTTCGAGAAGTGCCTTACAACCCGATCCGTGATGCGGGCAGGGGCGTGAGACAAGGTCCCTGTGTCCCCCCACGTGGGGCTGAGCCGATCCACACTCCATCCTCTTCACCAGCCTGAGGAGGAAATAGGTCTGTCTCAAAGGCGTCCTCGGGAACCCAGTGCTTAACCTCGCCCACCAGCCTGTGCGAGGGACCAGAGAGCCACACTTAGGCCCGTCGTGTGTGGCCGCCACGCCACTTCCTGACCCTGGTGGAGACAGGCATGTCATCTGCGTCTGCCCTCCCGCGGTGCACGTGCTGGCCGAGCTCCGGGAGGCTGATTTCACGGTCATGGGGCTGATGACAGGAGCTCAGTGCCCAGCAGAGGCCTGAGCCCAGGGAGCACGCAGGCC
>JAJEJO010029694.1:0-22890 GCA_020662805.1 Glaucomys volans
GTGTGTGTGTGTGTGTGTGTGTGTGTGTGTGTGTTGTTAGGGATTTAACCCACCAGTTATCTACCACTGAGCTACATCCCCTTTTTTATTATTTTGCTTTGTTTTGTTTTGAGATAAGTTCTCACTAAGTTGCCTGACCTAACATCAAACTTTTGATCCTCCTGCCTTAACCTTGTAAGTAGTTGGAATTAGAGGCATGCACCACTGTACCTGGCTGGACCACTCTTGACTTGGCTGTGTCCTTTACCAGAGGCCACAGACCTTGTTAGGTGACCTTCTCCTTCATCAGTGTTCTTTGGGTTTTCATA
Organism: Glaucomys volans; assembly: GCA_020662805.1. NCBI lineage: Eukaryota > Metazoa > Chordata > Mammalia > Rodentia > Sciuridae > Glaucomys > Glaucomys volans. The sequence continues at coordinate 309 of JAJEJO010029694.1, forward strand.
TCCCACCCTTCCTCAGGCCTAGGAGCAGTAATGGCTCCCACTGATGCCACTCAGAATGCTTCACCACTCTTTTTGGTACCTTCTCACCCTGTCCACAACTTTATGAACAGCCCATTCATTATATTCTCCTCATTTCCCCCATTAGAGTGTGCCATCTGTTTCCTCTAAGGACTTTGAAAGACATAGTAGGAGAAATTGTTGAATGAAAGATTAAAAGGCAAAATTACATTCTCACATCACATTAGAATTAACTAGAAGCCTAGAGGAAGAAACCTTCCTAGTGAGAGAAAAAGAGAGAGAGAACTACCTAAAAGGACAGGAGAAGTTTCATAAGATAATTGAAAAGGTGCTAGGGAAGAAAAGCAAAATTCTAAGGGAAGAGTAAAAACAGAGCTTCTGGAAACACGGAGTGGACCCTGTATCTGGAGCATTTTTCAAGTGTGGGCTATGTGTGAAAATTCAGATGGGCACCAGGCACAGTGGCATATGCCTGTAATTCTAGCAACTAAGGAGGCTGAGGCAAAAGGACAAAAAATTTTAAGCCAGTCTCAGCAACTTAGTGATACCCTGTCCCAAAATAAAAAGTAAAAAGGGGTTGGGGATATAGCTCAGTGGTCAAGTACCCCTGGGTTCAATTCCAGTAAAAAAGAAGAGGATAAGGAGGAGAAGGAGGAGGAGGGGGAAGAGGAGGAGGAGGAGGAAGAAGAAAAGAAAGAAAAATATCAAAAATACTTAGCATGCTACAAGGCCTATTAGTATTTGCAGGGTTTGGTAAATGTTTGTTGGAGTCAAGTCTCTGCTCGGGGTCTGGAGGAGATGCCCTGTTCCTTCATGTATTAATTTGCCTTAAGTCTTGAGCTCCTCCTCTTTTCCATCCTTTGGGGAGCACCTCATTATGGCCTCTGGAATGGCACACAAAGTAATTTCCTCAAGGTTACATAACTGTCGAATAAGAACCAAACAGAAAATACAGTTGTATTTTTTTGTTTGTTTTTTTGTGGTGCTGGGGATTGAACCCAGGGCTTTTGTGCATGCTAGGCAAGCACTCTACCAACTGAGCTACATCCCCAGCCCAGTCCTACTGCCTACTGTTTTTAACTGTAAGTTCAGTGAAAAGCAGTCAGTGTAAAAGTAACAACCACTCGTATGATTCTTCTTTTTTTTTTTGGACCAGGGATTGAACTCAGGGGCACTTAATCTCAGAGCCACATCCAAAGCCCTTTTTATTTTTTATTTTGAGACAGGGTCTCACTAAGTTGCTTAGGGTCTCACTAAATTGCTAAGGCTGGCTTTGAACTTGGAATCATCCTGCCTCAGGCTCCTGAGCCACTGGGATTACTGGCATGCACTACCACACCTGGCCACTAGTATGAATCTTGATCCTCCCCAAAAGACTCCCAAGGGTTTGTAAACCTTTGGGTAGAGTCCTTGAAAGATAAAGGAAATCTACCACCTCACCACATCAGAGAAGCCCCTCCATCTTTAAACAATTCTAACAGTTACAGAAAATCATACAATTCAAGAATAGTCCAGCTGGGCACGATGGCGCATGCCTATTATCCCAGCACTTGGGAGACTGAGGCAGGAAGATCTCGAGTTCAAAGTCAGTCTCAGCAACTAAGCGAGGCCCTAAGCAACTCAGTGAGACCCTGTCTCTAAATAAAATACAAATAGGGCTGGGAATGTGGCTTAGTGGTAGAGCACCCCTGGGTTCAATCCCCAGTACCAAAAAAAAAAAAAAAACAAAAAAAAAAACTCCATCCTGCCCACTTTATGGAAGGACAGAAAAAAATGAGGGGAAAGGAGGCTGTATGCTTTGGGCTTGCTGCATCTAGAAGAAGGTGGGTGAACTTAGGTTCTAGTTTAGTAAGGAAAGAGATCTGTCATATCTGTCCTCAAAGATTCTATGAAATAACCATAGACAAGCTATGGATTAGAACAAGGAAGAGATGTGTGTGGAGGAAATGGTTTTAATCCCAGTTCAAATGTTGGGTGGAATCCCAACTGCTGCAGCTGCTGAGGGCTTAACCAGCTGTTCCTGGGGCAGCTGCAACGTTCAGTGTTCAGCCAGACCTGGCTCTCATCTCAGGGTGGCAGCTCTGCCTCAGCTCCAAGGTAGACCAAGGCTCTGCTCAAAGGATCACTGAAAAGCAAAAGAAAATGGCAGAGAAAGAGTCCCAAGTTCTGGTTTGAAATCAGACAACTGTGTTCTTAGGTTACGTGGTCCAGAGAAGAGAAATTGAAAGACAGTTTAGGTTTAGGTTGCTGAGAGAAGCAAAGCCAGGGTGAGGTGTATTGGCTTCAATTCTGTTGTGTTTCTATCCTATTCTATCCTACCCTAACCTGTTCTAATTTCCCTACACTATCTCATCCGCTCCCATAATACACTCTGTGTGGGAGTGGGAGCATTCCTAGTGGTTGAAAGTGAAGCAGGGGCATTCAGATGATCAGATGAGAAACAATCTACTTTGGGATAAAGAAGATCCAAAAACCCCTGTCCGCCAAGCATAGTGGCTCACAACTATAATACTAGTGGCTCAGCAGGCTGAGGCAAGAGGATCACAAGTTTCAAGCCAGCCTCGGCAATGTAGCAAGACCTGAAGCAACTTAGTGAGACCCTGTTTCAAAATAAAAAGGTCTGTGGATGTGGCTCAGTGATTAAGCACCCCTGGGTTTAATCCCTGGAACCAAAATAAAAATAGTAAAATACAAGTTTAATTATTCCCTCAACAGTGTTATCCCCCTGCTTCAAATTCTATAATTGTGTTTCATCTTCAGAACAAAATTTGAAATCTTTAAATAGATCCCATCTCCCTCTAGCTAGATTGACCCTCTTGATACTTCTCAGCTTCATCTCAGTGATGCTCTTCAACTATACAGGTCATTGTGCATGCTATTTCTTCTGCTTGAACAACTTGACTCATCCTTCAGGTATCAGCTTAAATATTTCTATCAATCCCTTTCACCACATTCAACAACCTTCAAACAATTTATGCTTGCCATGTAATATGAACTGTAAGAATCATGAGGTGAAGGGATTGTGTCTACACCTGCCTTTACTAGTCTATTCCCACCATAAAGCATAACACAGGGCACATAGTGGGCACTCAGTAAATTCTTATTGAATCAAAGGTCCTCCTGTTCTGGAGATTCTCATTTACATACATCAACCAAGTCACATACAGAGACAATAACAGGGAGAGAAGGGTTTGAGTGTGCTAATTGGCCACAAAATCCCCTGCAGGGAAATAGACCCTGACCACCCATAGCTTTCTTTCCCACAGACAGCTGCCTCAATCTCCTAGGCTGAGAAGAAAGCTTCTCCAATATAACACAGATCATAAAATCACAGTCAGGAATAAACATGAGAAGTTTTATATCAGAAATGCTCATTTTTCAAGAATAGATGATTATTTTCATTAATAATGAAAGACCCTGTCTTAGCACTGGACTCTTCCTCCTTTAAATATTTCAGAGCCAGAGCTGGGCATGGTGGCACACACCTGTAAACCTAGTGACTTGGGAGGCTGAGGCAGAACAATCATGAGTTCGAAGCCAGCCTCAGCAAAAGCAAGGTGCTAAGCAACTCAGTGAGATCCTGTCTCTAAATAAAATACAAAATAGGACTGGGGATGTGGCTCAGTGGTAGCATTAGCTGAGTTCAATCCTTCATACCCCCCCAAAAAAAGGGGGGGGGGGGATGTGACTCAGTGGTGAAGCAACCCCCCTGGGTTCAATTCCTAGCACACAAACACACACACACACACACAAAAAGATTTGTGGAAGCTTGTCTTAGTCTTGTTGGGCTATTTTAACAAAATATTGCTGACTGGGTGACTTAATTTACAGGTATTTATTTTCTCAAAGTTCTGCTTAGCAGAAGTCCAAGATCAAGGTTCTAGCTGATTCAGCTTCTAATGGGGGTTCTAGGCAGTCACTGTTTGACTATGGCTTGCAGACAGCTGCCTTCTCACATGTCCTCACACATAGACTTTCGTGTGTGTGTGTGTGTGTGTGTGTGTGTGTGTGTGGAGAGAGAGAGAGAGAGAGAGAGAGAGAAAGAGAGAAGAGAGACTCTTCTGATATCTCATAAGGGCACTAATCCTAGGATCCAGGCCTCACCTTTATGACCTTAGTTAACCTGAATTCCTTCCTTAGAAATCCTCCCATCTCCAAATATGGCCGCACAGCAAGGCAGGGCTTCAAAATCTGAATATGGGGGCAGGGAGTGCACAAACATTCAGTCCATTATAGATCTCAATCTCCCTTCTCTTTCTCTAATCCAAAAAGAACTGGGGGGTCTTCTTATCCTTTCTGTGTTGGTTGTACCAGCCTCCCTTGGATTCCTATCAGAAATCAGTATATGTATTTCCTTAACTGGATAACCAGATAACTCCTAGTGGGGGTCAGACATCCAGTGTGGAAGAAAAAGAGCCAATGAAAATGAGAGAGAAATAACTGTTAGAAGCTAGGAGGACTTTATATTGTGACTCAGCAAAGGGAAAGAACAAGAGTAAACAGCAGCTTAAGGCCCACATAGTTGAACTCATCCATCAGAGTAGTTTTATTTCTCATATACTTCTACATCATTTTACCACAATGACTGTGGTAATGCTAGCTAGTGAATTAAAGCTCTGCCTCAGTTTCCTCATCTGTAATACCATTTCAGAGGACAGTTGCAAGGACTAACCAGAATGCAGGTAAAGTGCTAGAACAGGGCCTGAGGTGTTAAATTCTCAGTAAACATTAGCTACATATTGTTACACTTTCCAGTTTTCTGCTCTCAGAAGGCTACATATCTCCATCCCAGATTCCAAGCCCTTGCACATGATGTTCCTCCTGCTTGGAATGCCCTTTCCAGCCTTGTCCACCTACACAAGCATCAATGCTCTATTCAGGCCTTCCTTTCATCACAAGGCCTTCTCTATACCACTGTTACATTTACTGCCAGTTCAGTTCATCCCAATTAGGTAACAATGTTGCTTTAGTAAGTAAACATTTTATGCCTTTATGTCTACTTCTCCAGGAAAGAAGTTGTTTCTTAAACTTTTTGCTTTTGGGGTGCCTAACACTGTGCTACACTGTAGAAGTTCTGCAAACACTGCTTGAAGAAAGGAATGAATTTATAAGGGTTACCTAAACCTTTAAACAGTGGTTCTAATTTGTTATCACAAAATGCTCAGTAAATTTTCAAAACAAGATTGTTTTTAATTATACTTTAGTTCTAAAACAAACCCAAATCTGTCACACAGCACCTTCTGAAGAAAGGAGTGTCATAAAATCAAACAAGTACAGGTGTAACTCAACCCTGAAAAATTTGCATTGATAATGGTTTTTAGTGGAGTGGTGAGGAGACAAACAGCAAAAACAGCAAAAGCAGTGAGAAATAGATGTAAAGAATGGAAAACATTTGTTGAGTGTCTATTTCACATCAGGTACAAACTTATCAACTATCCTGTTAGGGATGTACCATTATCCCCAGGTCTATCTGACTCCCCAGTCAGGGTCTTAACCTACTGTGTTGATGAAAAGAGATGTTGCAATTAGAAGGTGTTGGGTAGTTGAGTATGCCCACCTGCTTCCTGGAGATGAAGCACTTAACTTGCTTAGGGAGAGGTCATGATTTTTTTTTAGAGAGCTGGGAGGAGCTTCAAGGAAACCAATAAGCATTCCTTGTCCGGAAAGACCACCCTGTATAGCTTATTAAAATGCTAGGAATGATGACCATTATGGTTTTATGGCCTTATTTTCACCAAGGCTTTTGGATGCATGTATTAACTGAAAAGGTTAGTAAAAACAAAGAGCTCACCAACACAGAAAGATGAATTAGTTTATCAGATTAATCATCACATGGGTGACATGACAGAATGACACCAAAATCTGATAGCAGGAACAAGGGCAGGTTTAGAAAGTAAGGAAGGTCCACAGCTTGGGTTGTGTATCTGAGGTCAGGAAAAGCGGGGCGGGGGTGGCAACAGGCACTGGTGTGGATTAAGAGAACTGGTGAGTGGAAGGACACTAAAGGTAAACATCTCACTGCCAAATCTTACCTTCATCAAGCACTACCTGGAACTCCATTTGCTTTTACCTTCTTGACTACTAAACTCAAGGGTCACAAAGGCGAAGGACATGAGAGGTTAACTTCAATGTGTAGGGGAGTCTAGCCTATTATGGATATATGACTATTATACCTCCAGCTCCAGGAACCACAGAGCTTAAACTATGCACTAGTGATGCAAAAGTGCCACTGACTTTCCAAAATGGAAGCAAGTGGGCTCCTGGGCAGCTCCTGACACATATGGCTCACCCCTGGCAGCTTAACAAACCCCACCTACCATCTCTGCCTCCTGAGAGAGGGATCCTTTGTGAAGTCAGTAGACACATCCATATAATGTAGTTCTTTCCTTCGGTGTAGAAGAGAATCATTTGCAGGCATCAGCCTAGATTCTTCTAAAGTCCACCAGAGGGCAGAATACAGCAGGACCTTTGGGGCTCAGAGGCTTAGAGTCTGAAGACCAATCTACTTAGCAGCATAGCTGCTATATATAGGCAGGGTCCACCCCCAGCCCCGCCCCCAAATATCAACCACCCCTGACTATCCCTCAGACACTGCCCTTCCAGAGCAGTCCAACTTCTCCTGAGCTTTGATTCCTACTTCAGGAGCCCCTGCGTCCTTTGATTCTAGGTGTCTTCTGTGTTGGAACTTAAAGGTTCCCAAAATACCTGGGACACAGAAGCAGAGCCAGCAATAATAGAAGAGGAGGAAGGATGATATAAGAAGCCAGTAGAAACAATGAAGTCTGGTGATGAAGAAGGGAAGTAAGGTAGTAATATCTATATGCCCTTGTCTGGGGAGCATGTCCACCCCCTACCCACCCGCCACAGGCCAATTCCATTCTCTGCAGCCCTTCAGTAAGGAAAGGTTTCAGATCTTCCTCCAGGTTCTTTCATTAGGCTACAATTATGTGTGAGCTGTAAGTTTTTAGTCAGTGATTCCCACAAATCATCAGATGGCCCAGAGATATCCCAGAAAAGAAAAAGAAGAGGGAAAGAAAGAAAGAGAGATGGAGGGAGGGGAGAGAGAGAGAGTAAGAGAGAGAGAGAGAGAGAGAGAGAGAGAGAGAGAGAAGGAAAGGAAAGGGAAAGAAAAGAGAAAAGCAGGAAAAAGAAAAGCGCCCTTCAGAGATTGCCAACATAATAGGATGGGGACCAGGCTGATTCACGGCCTTGAGGGAGGGGCCAGGACTGCTAAGAATAGGGGACTGAGATACTTAAGAGTACCATTACAGACAGAGGCCTGAGACCCCACTGGAGCCCCTCTAAACAGAAAAGAGATATGCATGGAGTTTGCCACTCCCTGGACAATGTTCTCTCCAGAAGTCAGTATGCAACCCCAGGGGCAGAATGCTGATCTTCTCCTTACACACTGAAATTTCCCCCAGCAGCCTAAAACATGACTCTTCTGGTCTTTTTTTGGGGGGGGGGCAGGGTACCGGAGACTGAACTCAGGGGCACTCCACCACTGAGCCACATCCCCAGCCCTATTTTGTATTTTATTTAGAGACAGGGTCTCATGAGTTGCTCAGTGCCTCGCTTTTGCTGAGGCTGGCTTTGAACTCTTGATCCTCCTGTCTCAGCCTCAGAGACAGAGCCGCTGGGATTACAGTCGTGGGCCAACGCGCCCTGTTCTGATGGTCTTTTTTGCTGATGCATTGGGACACACCTCTGAAAGGAGGAATAGGGTGGGTCCCAAAGTTGATGCTGAGAAAGAAGGAGCCAGAAGTAAAGTTGGTCTCTTCTCCCCCCCCCACCTCTCTCTGGAGGTAAATTAACCTCTGAATGGAGGTGTTTTCCAATAAACTCCTGAAAGTCTTCCCTTTATTAGCCCACCTGCAGGAAAATGAGGGACGTCAGATTGGCTAGCTGTGTCAGTGTTAAAGATATGTCGCAGCCCAACGGCAGCCTCATCTTGGCTGGTTGGGCCAGCAGACCGTTATATTACAATTTATAAATAGTAAATAAAATAAAATTATAGGTGGGGCTGAGGCACTGGGGAAGAAGAGGCTAAGAAGTCCTCGTTAAGGGTGCCCACCATCAACCCCACCTACCGAGGACAAGAGATCACCTCCTTTCTGTTGCAGGTTGACCCTAAAGCAGGCAGTTCCCATATAACCCTCTTTCCTCCCTTACCCTCCCACCCTCCCAATCTGCATCTCCTGTTGCCCACATCCCCAGATCTCAGCCAGCACGATCGGGTTTCATCCAGCGTCTCAAGGTTTCTATGCCTGGGGCGCTCAGCCCAGCAGCTCCTCTGCCAAGCGATAGAGGAGGCGCGAGTACCAATGCATGCCAGTCGGCTGGACTGCACCGCCGGGGAGCAGCGCCCCCAGTGCGTGCAGCAGGCGCAAGGGAGCAAAGGCTCGGTGAGCCCACTGGTGACTCTCCAAAACCGCGTAGCAGGAGGCCAGGACGTCGTTGACCAGCACTGTCCCATGAGCAGTAAGTGGCGCGAACACGCCCACGGCTTCCTCTCGCGCCACGCGGGCCACGCGCGCCGGCCGAAGCGCGTCCCCGCCAGGCGCCAGCACTGAGTCCCCAGCGCGTAACCGTCGCGCGAACACCGGTGCAAAGTCACCCGGCGCCGGCGCCGGCCCTCGAGCAGCGAACACTAAGTGCCAAGGCGTAAGCAACAGTTTTCGCGGAGGCCTCTCGGTCTCCACAGCCACGAACGAGGCTCGGCGCTGCAAGTCCCGGTCCAGGAAGAGAAGCACCGGCGTGGGCACCACCCGACCTGTGGCGTCCGCCGCCAGCACCCAGTCTCCGCCATGCAGTTCCCGTAGCCCCTTCCGCTCGCCGCTCTTCAGGCGCACGGTGGCATTTCCCGGAAAGCAGCCCCCGGCCCGGACAGCCAGTGAGTTATCTGCAAGGAAAAACCACGGACAGGACTGAATCAAGACTAGCGCCTCCAGAACGGTGGTAGATTCTAAAACATGTGGGTCAAGCCCAATGCAGACCTCACCCAGGTCTCGATAGTACAATTTTCCACGGATCTGTCCCCAACCTCGGCAGAAGTGGAAGGGGTGGAAGAGTGGTTTACAACACTAACTCCCAGTTGGTCTCCCCTAGGGTAGCAACAGGACTATTACAGATTAATGGGGACACCTTTGGGCGGACCTTGCCACCCGCCCCCTACTGTACCAGCTTTGACAGACACGTGGACATGGTTGCGGGACTCGTAGTAGACCCAGTCGAAGCCGGCTTCCACTGCCAGGCGCGCCAGCAAACCATACTTATTGCGATCGCGGTCAGAGGTGGTGATGTCCAAGGCACGGCCTTCGTAGTGGAGTGAATCTTGAGCGTGGTGGCCGTCCTCATCCCAGCCTTCCGTCACTCGTAGGCGCACTCCAGGCCACATGTTCATCACTGCAATGGCCAAGGCGTTCACCCGCTCCTTACAACGCTGGCAGGGAATAAAGGAGTCAGTCTCCCCACTACCACTATCATTACCCCTGGGGCAAAAAGATTTGAATAGGAGCGTTGATTCTTTGTTCTCAGGCCCCACTCCATTCCATCCCAGTTTTTGAGGGTCCTGGGCAAGTGAGGATTTGAATAGGTGTAGTGGCCAATCTGCACTCCTTTGCCAGGGCATCGTTGGAGAACTGCCGGGTCACCTCTGAGGTTAACAGGGAGACGCCCATACCTAGCTCTTTCCCTATTTTAAATGGCTGCCCTTCGCCCCTATTTGTTCTGGGACCTCCGCCCGACCTGAGTTGAGAGGGTTGGGGGAAGTTTGGTTAGTGAGGGCCTGGCTCCCCAAGAGGAGCCCCTGTTTGAGTCTGGCCCCCGCCCCAGGCCCTGACTGCCCTCCCTCCCCGCCTGATTCATCTTTTGTTTCATTGCCTCCCCTGGCCTTCCCTGGCACTGGGCATCGCTTCCTTCCTTCCTTCCTTCCTCCTCCTCCTTTCAGCCCCTAGCATTAACTCTTTCGTGGTCTGGGTGCCCCCCACAAAGGTGCCCAAGAGAAATCGTGCAGGATCAAGGCTGCTGGAAAATGGGTTGGGTGGCGGGGGCCGAGCGAAGTACAATGGCCATTCTCCAGGATGACTTAACTGAGCGAGAATCCCAGGCCGAGGCCGGGAACGCGCCTGGAGAAGCGGACTCAGCAGCTCCAGCCACAAAGGCGCTTTTCAGCCGCCCCGGCTCAGAGAGAGGAAAGGGCAGAAAGCCGCGCCTCCCATCCCTGCTCTGGCCCGCCAGGTCCCCTCCCCCAGCGTGACCAGTCCTCCCAGTTCCAGCTAAGGCTCCGCCAGCCTCGAGAGCTTCAATCTCTCCTCAAACTCTGTACAGAGATGCTCGTGGGAGTAGCACCTGAGAATACCCGGCGCTGCCCTTGCACGGATCTGGGGGGCCCCCTGCAGGGTGGAGTGAAGAGGAGGAAAGGAGCAGCGGCTGGAAGTCTGCACTGGGGGAGTGAGGCCACAGTTATCTTGGCCTCTCCTGTCTGGGAGCTGGAGACCTTGGCGCGCACCATAGCATGGACACCGCAGGAGGAGCACAGAGGACAGTTTCCTTTTCTTCTTCCCTCTTCGACCCCTCACCTCAGACTTGGCTTTCTCCTAAACTGCCAGGGGGATCCACCCCCACTCTCCCATCCTCTAGTCATCTCTACCTCTGCAACTGTAGGGTTGGGGGTGTGAAGGGAGAGAGAACAGGAAAAGCAGTAGCTCCTTCCAACTTCTTGTCGTTTTGTCCCCTAAGGAGGCCCTGACCTGCGGGGGCAGCAGCCCAGTGCAGAGCCAACTCAATGGAGGCCTTTTGCAGCCAGGGTGTGGGAGATAAGCAGGGCTGAGGGGGTTCCCAGGCCTGTCAGAGGCCCTCCTGAGCTTGTCCCTTGTTCTGCCTCCTCTGCTGCAGGTGGCAGCCAGAGGAAAGGGCCATAATGTTCCATGACCAAGGAGGGAAAAGAGGAATAGTCTCTTCCCAATCTCTGGGTAGGAGAAAGGTTTTCAGTAGGGGAGCAAGAAGAAATTCTTTTTCCTCTTGACAGGTTTTCCTAACAAAGTAACCTGGAAAACTATGGCAATTAATCAGAGGAAATCCGTACCCCTCCCTCTCCCCCCACCTCCCCACTCCATACACAATTAGGTGGTGTAATGGAAAGTGCATAGGACTTGGATTCAGGAGTCCTGAATTCTGGTCCCAGCAATGCCACTAATTAGTTGTGAGACTTTGATTATACTGCTTTTCCTTTTGGGACCCAGCTCTCAGATTTAAAGTGAGAAGTGGGGGTGGGATGTTGGAAGAATATGATTTCCAAGTTTCCTTTGAGTTCTGGTACTATCGCTTGCCAGAGGTGGCTGTTCTCTTCCAAGGTATAGCTCATATCACTAAGGTTGGTTCAGTATCAGTCCAGAGCAGATGCTCACTAATGGTAGTTTAATTAATTCTTTAGTTTGAAGGAAAGCCTCTGAGCTAAACTGAGCTTGGGGACCCAGAGGATGTTTGTTACCCAGGTGAGCCCATCTGTTCTTTTCACTGAGGACTGCTTTTTACCCCAAGACTGTCATTTAGACTCTAGAATAGCCTTGTCCCGCTGGTAAGAAACCTCTCCTGTGCCAAAGACAATTCCTGCCCAGCCCCTTCTCAGGTAGATGGCCTGGTGACCTGATCCTGGGAAAGGCCACCCCTTTCCCAGTCCCCTTCAATTTCTTTGCTCAGAGAGCTTTTCCACAATCAGGTCAGGAGCCAGTCTAAGGGTAGAGCCTTCTGTCCGCTGCCAAGCCAGCTCCTGGCCCCCAGCTCACCCCAGCCCTTCCTGCCTGGCTCGGTGGCTGACCCCCGGTCCACGCCTCAGCCATTTCCCGTCTCGCCTGCCGCCATCCTCCTTTCCCCGCCCTCCCTGCCTCTCCCAACTTCACTCTCACTAGTCAACCCCTCCTCTCCCTCCCCATCCCAGCCTCTCCCTGTTGGGATACCTCCTAACCACTCTCCAGCCAGCCAGGTTCTTACTTTTATTTTAAGGGGATTGACTAGGGGAGGTCTTTTCTTTAAGACTAAGGTCTCTAGATGAAGCCCGGCTCACTCTCTCAGGCTGCCATAGGAAAATTGAGAAGTTGGAGATGCCCTGGCGCAGGTGGGGAGAGGCCCTCCTTACCTCCGTCATCAGGCGGTCGGCGCCACTGTTCTCCTCATCCTTGAAGATGATGTCGGGGTTGTAGTTGGGCACGAGGTCCCGAAAGCGCTCGGACCCCCTTGCCACCCTTCCCTCCGCCGGCCCACTGGCTCCCAGGGTCCGCTCCGGCACGCTGGGCACAAATTGCTTGTAGAGCAGAGGCACAAGCTGCTTGCGCACGTAGCGGCGCCTGCCAACAGGTCCCCGGCCCGGCCCACAGCTCTGGGCAGGTAATACCAAAAGTGCCAAGCAGCACAAGGGCAACAGACTGATCAGCAGCGCCATGGGTGCAGCAAGCTGGGTGAAAAGGGAGCGTTCTAGTCCTCACTCGCTCTCCTGTCAGTTGGGCATCTCCACAGGCATGAGAGAGCACAGCAGGCAGAGCTGCCCCCAGATTGCCCTAAAGCTCTTGTGGCTTTGCGCACCTGGCTGTCGCTGGATCTGCCCAAAGGTCCCGGGGGTTGGGGTAGTCTGGAACCTGCTACTGATGGACCACCATGGCAGGGAAGGGGGGTCGTGGGTGAGTGCCAGCCCAACCAGTCTCTGCTGCCCAACTCCTGTGCTGCCAGAATGCCCGGACTCCGCCTTAAGTAGCCCCGCCCCCCGCCCCCCCTACCAGGACCGTCCCGCCCCCTCCCACCCGGGCGGAGGATCTAGCCGGTCACCACTGTTCCATTTCGCGACTGAAGTGTGTCCCATCTTGGAAACCATGCAGGCACCTGCCTAGGAAATCCTTGTAGCTTTACAGTCCTTGGCTGCCTGGATAAGCATCCTACCTCCAAGCCTAGATTTGGAACCAAACCATTCTCTGATGCTTGAATTGGTCTTTGCTCTTCCAAAGCCTACCCTGGCAGGCCATGCCCTCTGCTGTCATCCAGGAAGTATGAGTTCCAACTTCTGCTCAAGGCCAGCCAAGCCCTTTGGGCATACAACCAGAGCCTCCCTTCTCTGTGGTTCTCCCCAAACCTCCCCAATTTTTCTCTTCACACTCAGCAGTAACCAGGGATGAGAGGCACAGATCTCAGGGTACCATTTTCCCACTAACTTTATAGTCTTCCAGTGGGAACTCCCCCCAAAACAGGAACAGAGCTTGGTATTTATACTTCTGTTTAGGACTTCCAACTTTTGTGCCTTCTCATTTTTCAAATGAATAACTTGCAATTTGAAGTTGCTGATGGACAGTGGACACTTACCAGAAGTCCCAGTCTGTCAAAGGCTAATGCAATGATCATTCCCCAGCACCTTCATTCCTGGAAGTACTTCCAGGTAGGCACTTCTGTAGCCTCTGGTCTTTTTGGGACTCTACTTCAAGCCACTCAGATCTCATCTCAGAGGCTCTTCACCCACCTATTTCTAACATTTATAAATCCCTTCCTCTAAAGAAGTCTTTCCTGATGTTCCAACACTGCCCATCTGTGTTCCCATAAGAAGCAGCAATTGGCTGCTATGCTAGTACAGTGTTAGAGTATCTGGTATCCTTCTAGACAAAGCATTTAAGTATAAACTTGTTTATCACGTATCCCCAAGGCTAAGTGGTCAGCTTACAGTAGGGTGCTCAGCAAGCATTTGTGGAATCTACACTTTTTTTGTATCCAATACTCACCCTCCCCTCACCCAGCTCCATGGTTGGCACTCACACCAACTTTGTGTTAGAAAAAAAGCACCCTTCCTCAAGACACTTGATATCCAATTATAAGGAAATGGTCATGGAAGCTGAAGTGTAATTCAGTGGTATAACACCTGCCTAGCATTATGTGAGGCTGTGCAGAGATTTGCTCCCAAGCACCAAGATAGATAGAAAGAGAGAGGGAGAGAAAGTGGTACATTTTTGTAACTCCAGCTATTTGGAAGAGTAAGGCAGGAAGATCACAAATTTGGGGCCAATCTGGGTAACTTAGTGACATCCCATCTCAAAATAAAATAAAAAGGGATGGGGACGTAACTCAGTGGTAAGAGTACTCCTAGGTTCAATCCAGGAAAAAAAAAAAAGTTATAACTACACATGCATTAACTATGAGGTGAACAGCGGTCCTGTAAGTTATGCAGTGAACAATCTGTATAAACCTAAGCAGAAATTTTGTCCCTAACTCCCAACATAGCAAAGAGACTTCAAGGAAATAAGAGCCTCTACAGAGATGAAGTTAGGTTCTTCTCTGAAGTAGGAATCAAAATCCTGTCAGGGCTAGGCTTGGTGGTGTGCATGCCTATAATCCCAGCGGCACCGGAGGCTGAGACAGGAGGACTGCAAGTTCAAAGCCAGACTCAGCAAAAGTGAGGCACTAAGCAACTCAGTGAGATCCTGTCTCTAAATAAAATACAAAATAAGTCTGGTGATGTGCCGACTGCCCCTGAGTACAATCCCCAGTATTGAAACTAACCAAACAAACAAAAATCCTGGCAGGGGTTGGGGTTGTGGCTCAGTAGCAGAGCACTTGCACTTGCCTAGCATGTGTGAGGGACTGGGTTCGATCCTCGGCACATAAAAAAATAAATAAAACAAAGGTTAAAAAAAAAAAACCTGTCATTCTTTTTCGGAGAAGGGGTACTGAGGATTTAAGTCAGGAGCAGTTTACCACTGAGACATATCCCAGCCCTTTTTATTTCTTGAGACAGGGTCTCACTAAATTGGTTAGGGCCTTGCTAAGTTGCTGAGTTGACCTTGAAGTTACAATCCTTCTGTCTCAGCAAACCTACTGGAATTACAGGTATGTGCCACCACTCCTGGCAGCCAGTCACTTCTTTTAATCCTATATCAACTGTCACATCAGGGAGGACAGGACTGAAGGTTGAGTATATAGAGGAGGTTATCTTATTCCTGTGCCCATGCCCTACAACTCCCAATTCCAAAGGTACAGAAAAAAGGTCATGGGTATAAGGAAGAGCAGGGGACCAGCCAGTTTTAAGCAAAACAAAGGGAAGAGAAGCTTCCCACTGCCCAACTATATGGCCTAATACTAGATCTATGTACCCAAAGGACACTGAGAATGCAGATACAAGGGGAGGAAAAGGATGATGGTAGAATCTATTTCTTAGATGGTAGGCTCAGAACTGGTGGGAGCAAGGCTGTTCAAATAGACACAGAGACAGGCTCTTTAAAAAAACCAAAGTAAATCCTGGGATCAATTTTATTGCTGATGGGTACAGCCTCGTCCACCCTATGCCCCCATTTTCTTCAGTGGTCCAAAGCCCCTCTAGGATAGCACAGTGCTTAGGCTTGCTGGAACAGAGGCAAGGGAGACAACCTGCCTCTCGAGTCTGCCCCTGGCCCAGTCCCTCCCACCCCCACCCTACCCTATTGCACATCAAATCATGTAAACATGACTACGGGCATAGGCCCGGAACAGCAGTGAGGCAGATTGATGTGTAAACAGATTTGGGACCAGGAGCCAGATCCAGTCAACCAGCCCACCCTGTGCTGAGGCCACAGTTAAGTCTAGAAAAGCAGGGGCCTGGTCCCAAACTCTGGCTCAGATTATGCAACAGTGCAGATGGCTCAGTTCCCCTCTGCCACCCACCCTTTCAGATTCCAGGTCCTGAAGTCCAACCACCCTTGGGCTCCCCTCCAGGCCTAGGCAGCAGATGGCAGTGTCCAGTTTTCTCCCTCCCATTCCCAGCTGGAGGTCACTGGTGCTGGGTCTTCCTGGATGTCCGGGGAAAACCAGAGACAGGCAGCGGTAGTCTATCCAGCCCTGGAGGAGTGGGGGAGGTAGGCAATCAGAAGGACAGTTTAGGTCTAGTCCCTCAAGGATAAGACAACAGAATGGGTACAGAATGGGTGGATGAGATGTTACATAGAAAACAAGAAGCAAGCCCTCCCCCAACAGGAATAACTCCTGGTCTAGAGCCCTATCATATAACCACACTACCAGCCTGCACCTCCCATGGCTTCTCACCAAAGGCCCGGATCAGCTCTGCCCGCACAGCTGCGGTGAAGGTCTTCACCAGACAGAGTGTGGTGAGGCCAGCAAAGGCTGCATTGTAGAGGAACACGATGTAGAAATTACCCAGCCAGTTGAAGCGTCCAAAGTCACCCAGCAAGTCAAAGCGAGTGAGCCCTGAAATACAAAGGCCAGGATGAGAAGGGGGGCTTCTCAAGCCATCTCTTGTTGCAAGCCCAATTTTGTTGCCTCCTGGTGGCCAAATCTCAACACTGCAATTGAGAGTTTGGCCTCTCCTACACATGTATCACTACTGCCTCTCAAGCCCCATTCCAAGGCCAGCTCAGGGCTGTTGAAGGAAGTGTCAGCAGCTAAGCTTGTTCTAATTTCCCTACTGGAGTTTGGCTTATTCTTCTCCAGTGGGGCCTCTCTGGCTTCAGGTGTCCCTAGGAGCTCCCAGGCCTGCAACTTGTTCCTAGGCTAAGAATCTATCAGTCACCTAGCTTTCTTTAGTACACAGAACACTGGAGTAGCTAAGGGCTTAGGCTATGACCAGAACGCTTTGGTTCATATTCCAACAACTTCTATGTCCTGTGTGCTCCAGAACAAGCTCCTTAAACTGTGCCTCATTCTCCTCAACTATAAAACAGAAAAAAGAATGCAATTGTAAGAATTAAATGAAATAACACACATAAAGCCTTGTATGTGCCAGGCACTAACACTTAATAGGCCCTTAATAATAGTATCATAAATTGGAACCTTCCACTTAAATACTCTCACCTGCATCCAAAAGAATTAATTGGTAGACCCACAAGCCTACTTTCCTACTAAAATCTCATGTCATAAATATAAATGGTACACTGGAGAGTATAGAACCTAATCCACAAATCCCAAATCTGAAATGCTCCAAAATCCAGCTATTGGAGCATTTTCTTTGTTTTTGTGGTACCAGGGATTGAACACAAAGGTACCTTACCACTGAGCCACATTCCCAGTCCTTTTTTAATTTTTTATGATGAGATAGGGTCTTGCTAAGTTACTGAGGCTAGCCTTGAATTTACAATCCTTCTGCTTCAGCCTCCCAAATCACTGGAATTACAGGTGTGCCCAGCTGTTGAAGCAATTTGGATTTAGATTAGGGATGCCTCACCAATAAAATCCACATAAATATACCAAAACACAAAAAATTCAAAATCTGAAACACTCCTGGTTCCAAGCATTTCAGATAAGGGATACTCAACCTGTATAAGTTTAAGAACAAAACAGAAACTGGGTGGGGTGGCACATGCCTTTAATTTCAGCAGCTTGGGAGGCTGAAGCAGGATTCCAAGTTCAACGCCAGCCTCAGAGCCGGGCGCGGTGGCACACGCCTGTAATCCCAGCACTTGGGAGGCTGAGGCAGGAGGATCGCGAGTTCAAAGCCAGCCTCAGCAATTTAGTGAGGCCCTAAGCAACTCAGTAAAAAAAAAAGAAAAGAAAAGAGAAGAAAAAGGGCTGGGGATGTGGCTCAGTGGTTAAGAGCCCCTGGGTTCACTCCCTGGTACTCCCCGCACCCCCCAAAAATAGGACTGAAATACAAAATCATTATACTCTACAGAGGATAAAGTGGTAATGGTGTGGAAGAGAAACAGGGATTATTACCTCTGCAGTTCCCATACTACTCTGGGTGAACAAGTTACACTTTTGAACTTTTTTTTTTTTTTTTGGTATTGGGGATTGAACCCCAAGTTCCTTCTATATTTTATTTAGAGACTGGGTCTCACTGAGTTGCTTAGAGCCTCACCAAGTTTCTGAGGCTGGCTTTGAACTTGCCTCAGCCTCCTATGTCAGCCTCCCCAGCCACTGGGATTACAGGTGTGCACCACCATGCCCAGCACTTTTTTTTCTTTCTTTCTTTTGGTACTGGGGATTGAACTCAGGGGCACTCAATCACTGAGCCACATCACTTTTGTATTTTATTTAGAGACAGGGTCTCACTGAGTTGCTTAGTGCCTTGCCCGTGCTGAGGCTGGCTTTGAACCCACGATCCTCCTGCCTCAGCCTCCCAAGCTGCTGGGATTACAGGCATGCGCCACCATGCCTGGCCACTTTTGAACTTTTATATTAGTTATTTCTAGACCAAAGCTCTAAAGGCAGGAGAAGGACTGAGGATATTATTTATCACCCCAGTATGTGGTATAGGAGACAAGGGTTCTAGCTAGATGTAGCCTTACCTCCAATTAGCTGTATAACTCTGGGTCAATTCATTAGATTCTTTGTGCCTCATTTTTTGCATGAGAATTTGTGGGGTGATTGAACTCAGGATATCATGCTTGTGAATGAAAATATTTGTCAGATGATCTACCCAGAAGGAAGACAGGGAAATACAGTGCTCCCCCACCAAAAACTGGAAGTACATGGAGGAAGGCAGTGGAGTATAGTGAAGATTTAAATTTAAAAAAAAAAAGGAGCTTTGAGCCAGGTGGATTGTGAGTTCAAGGTCAGCCTCAGCAACTTAGTGAGGCTCCAGCCCTTTTTATTTTTTAAGTTGAGACGAGGGCTCAAAATAAAAAATAAAAAATAATAAAAAGGGCTGGAGATGTGGTTCAGTGGTAGAGCACCCCTGGATTCAATCCTCTGTACCAAAAAAAAAAAGCTTTGAAGTGATACTACTCAGTAGTTTAGTATAGGCACTGTACAGAGCCTTGTTTCCCCCATCTATATAATACGGTAATAATCTTCTCAGAGTTTTGTTATGGGAATTAGAAAAAAATACACATATATTTTAAAAATAAATTTTATATATACTATTTTACATTTACACACACACACACATACACAAACATTTGCTGACATCAGTAGGTACTAAAAAAATAAGCAAGTTCCCTTGTCTCCTTTTGCTACTTACCCAGGGTTCGAGAGAAGACAGGGAGTGCTGAGCTTAGGACCAGGAGACAGACACAGTTACCGATTATCTGGGTGGGAATAGGGAAAGAGAAGCGAGGGTAGCAGAGCTGCCAGTACCTAGTTACCCAGCCATGTCCCCAGGAAGCATCCCCTCCTCTTTCCCAGCTACCTGAGTCATGGCTGTGTCATGCCATCTGGGTCGTAGGCTCCCAAAAAGTGGAGAGCTGTAGAAACCCACAACCGAGGACACCATCAGGTAACTGTCACTAGGTTAGGGAAGAACTGACCGGTTTTCAAGGATTAATGAATGCTTGATCTCAAAAGGAATGGACATCACTCTCTCAGCCCTCCTGTTTATTTGTTTGGTACTTTGGAATTAAAACCAGAGATGCTCTACCACTAAGATGTAACTCCAGCCCTTTTTATTTTTCATTTTGGGACCGTATTTCACTAAGTTGCTGAGGTTGGCCTTAAACCCACAATCCTTTTGCCTCAGCCACCCAAGTGGCTGGGTTTACAGGTGTGAGACACCATGCCTGGCTCACATCGAATCTTTTCTTTCTTTCTGATCCCAAGTTTGGTGAAGACATATCCTCTTCTGCATCACTCTCCCCCAAATCCCACAGACACAGTCCCAGAGGAGTTTTGTTGAGAGTCCCAGGAGACAGGTTTGAGGAACAAGGCAATGGCAGGTTCAAGAAGGATACAAGATGAGTACAACCTGGATGATGGCACCGAAGGAACCCAGCTTAGAGAAGGAGACCTGGCCCAGGGAGGCACCCTATGTGGTAGAGTAGCGTCACTGAGGTATGTTCCCTCATCAGCACAATCCCCTACCCAGCCTTCCCTTTATCCTCAGTTCTGCCCCCCTCCCCAGCCTTTCTTGAGCATTCCCCAAAAGGCACAGTAGAAGGGCAGTCAATACCTGCATGCCCCGTGGCATGGCAGCCTCATCAATGAGCAGCTCCAGGATGTGGATGGCCACAATGAGCACAGACAGACCCTGTGTGAGGCAAGGTCACAGACTCCCATCCCTGCACTGGCCCACATTTGTGTCCAGAATTCAGTGGTAAGAGAGAGACTCTGGTCTAACATTTTCAGTTTCCAAGCCTATATCTGCTTTCAATTAGCTGTGGAAGATCTCCTTAAGGGTATTATTAGCAACAGAGCACATCTGAGGATATTATCAGACACAGTGCTTCCAAATAGGATTGCAAGAAGGCTAACTAGAGAAAAGTGACTATGGAACTATGGAACTGAGAGTGTAACTCAGTGGTAAAGCACTTGCCCAGACTACCATGTGTGAGACCCTGAGTTAGATTCCCAGTACTGAAAAAAGGAAAATTGGTATGTCTTTCTCTAATTCTAGGTCTAGTGGAAGTAATAGATTAGATCTCAACCCTTTTTCTGATTCCAGGGCAAACCTGCACAACTACTCAATGGCTCTGATTTGGGACAAGTTACTTCTGTTTCTTTTTTCTTTCCTTTTTTGGTACTAGGGATTGAACCCAGGGGCTCTTTACCACTGAGCTATACCCCTAGCCCTTTTTTATTTTTTTCTTTAGTTTGAGACAGGATCTTGCTAAGTTTCTGAGGATGGTCTCAAAATTGTGAACCTCCTGCTTCAGCCTCCTGAGTCACTGAGATTGATGTGCAACACAGTGCCTGAATGTTTCTTCATCCACAACATGGGGATTGATATTTCAGGACAGGGAAGGACACAAAGCAAGCTCTCACAGTAGAGGCAATGACGCACACCTGTAATCCCAGCAATTTGGAAGGCTGAGGCAGGCAGGAGGATTCCAAGTTCAATGCCAGACTCAGAACTCAGCCAGGCCCTCAGCAATTTAGTGAGACCTGTCTCAAAATAAAAAATAAAAAGGGGTGGGGGTATAGCTCAGTGGTAAAGTGCCCCTGGGTTAAAACCCTAGGAAGGAAAGAAGGAAAGAAGGAAAGAAGGAAAGAAGGAAAGAAAGGAAGGAAGGAAGGAAGGAAGGAAGGAAGGAAGGAAGGAAGACAGGCAGAGGGAGGGAGAGAGGATGGAGCCTCAGTGAGAGGCAACTACTATTGATGATAAACAGGTCCTTCTATCTCTTTGTGCCCTCTGAGGGAACTAAAGTACTCAAGGGCCCACTCTCCGTTCCCACCAATACTAGTATACCCACTGTGAGCACCAGCAAGCACAGCATGGCCAGGGGGTAGCCCAGATTCCGCTGCCAGGCTGATGCCTTTCGCCGCTTCTCTGTGTAGGTAAGTAAGGGAGGCTGTTAGCAAGTACTCAAAACAAGTAGCTGCTATTGTTGGAGAAACCCAAGTATTCCCAGCCCTACCAACATACGTACCCAACAGAACCCTCTGTGTCTGTAGAGCCAGGACCTGTCTGTGCAGCAGCTCCATGTCTAAAGGCAGCCAGCAGGAGGTGGGATCTGAGGGCAGAGAAGACCATGCTGCCCCCCAGTCCTGCAGCCCCTGCCCAAGCCAAGACTACTATCTAAGTTAGGGAGAATTGCAACTCACTACAGATCCTACGGGTCAGAGCTGCCTCCTCAAAGGCTGAGCAGTACAGCTGTTCTTCCAGGTCTTCCAGCAACTGGGGGCACAGTAAAGGGAAGGACTGTCAGAGACTACCTGATCAAGGGCTTCAGGAAAACCGTGTTCATCCCAGGGCTCTACAGTCCCAGACCTTCCTCCAGCCCTCATTAACCACCCTGTGGCCAGCAGGTTTGTCCATTCCCTCCCAGTTACTTTGAGTTCTGCCTTGCATATCAGGTGACCAGCTCCAGATGATAGGGGTAAATGATGCAGAAGCCAGCAAAGACTGTGGCCCTTTGCAGGTTGTGCAGTGCGCAACCACAGGATTATTTTATTGTTTGGCCCCAGCTTTGTGAGAATTAAGCTTTGCATGATTAAGAGGCAAGAGTGCTACATACCCGGGGCTTGACCAGCAGCTTCCCAGTGACTGAGAACATGCGGGCGAGACCTAGTGGAGTACATACTGTGGGGACAAGAGCCAGTCACCTGTCAGACCCTTATCTACACCCCTCTACCTCTCCTTCCACCCCCACCCTAATCCCTCTCCTTCCACCCTGATTGTACTGGCCCAAGAACCCTACCATTACTTTCCAGACCCTGCATAATTACCCAGGAGCAGCAGGACCCCAAGGAAGGAGATGCAGGAGTAGAGATAGGGGAGGTAGTACTCCCAAAAGTCTAAGGGTAAAAAAATCATGTTAGTTCATCTCTTTCCTCCTTACTGGGAGTTGACAGGCCTCAAGAGAATAGACAAGGACATGGTACAAATGCTTACATATTAGGCAATAAGTGCAAATGAGGAGAGCTGGCACATTAGAAGAGTAAGTGGAGGGAACTATAGTAAACTGAATATCCTAAGCACTATCTAAAGGGCAAATATGCTGTTTAGCCTCAATCACCAGGGACTAGTGTAGCCAGATTCTCCCCCTTGTGAAGCAAAGCCAGATATCTGGATAACATGAAACCTTCCAATTTTAAAATGTTAGCAATTGACTCATTTGTTTTTTAAAATTACTACATTGGTATTGTTGTATTGTGTGCATGTATGAATACATAACAACAAATCCCATCATTATGTACAACTATACTGCACCAACTAAAAAAAAAAAAAAAA